>QVOB01008879.1:0-20016 GCA_014839585.1 Pseudomyrmex concolor | reverse complement strand
ATTGAAGTGAATATTGACTCCACATGAAATGAACTAGTCAGTGACTCTATGATTAGAGTAAAAAAAGGCCGGATTTTCACTCCAAAAAATTTAGAGAGTAAATATTGAATGCGCGAGGAAACACCCCCTTGGCATTTCTTGCGATTATCTGACCGCGCGCGTAACGGTGCGCTAATAGACATACGTGTAATTTATCGCGGACTGCGTTCAAAACAGCCGATAACTCAACAAAGGCGCCACATTCATTTACATTGCGCTTTCTCGCAGAGAAAACGCAATTTTTTTTTTTTTTTTTTTTTTTTAAGCTAGCGCCAGACTATACACTCGCAGTCTGCGTGTTGCTAACTTTCAACGAACTCCTCCACCGCTTCCTACGCAAATTATCTGCTCATTGAGATCCTACATGTTTTTCTCACTTACGTAATTGCTTTATTCAATTACCGTCATGACGTGAAAACTTTTTCCACGTGGTTCGATCGGACAGAAGGTGACAGAAATGATTCGTTTCGGAACGTGACGCGACTTGCACGCTAAAGAGAAATGACGTTTAAATATTTCACGTATAGTGACATGAAACGAAGCAACTTTGGATTGTTATTGGATTAGAGATGGTTTTTCTTTTTTTAATTCATAATGCAGTGCCAATTGAATAATGTAATGATGATGTAATTGAAGAACGACGTTCAAAATACAGATCGAATTGCGAAGTATCTGCTGATTCAATCCCGTCCCAAACTGGAGTGTTAATGAATAATGCATTTACATTGCTCAATACACGCGCATTTATACTCGTGTCAAAACACATTGTGCTCGTGTTTCGAGCCGACGACGATGTTTAATCGATGTCGCGGCGGCGTAGTAATTTTTAATTCGCGACACGTACACGCGCATCGAATAGACCGTCTATTGCGAACGTAATCCGGACAGCCAGACAAATAGATGCGTATTGAAGTAACTTTAAATTTATTATAAAAGAAACGATGAGAGCCTTTCGAAGTGTCTGACAAAAAGGAATGTGTGAAAGAATATGACAAAATGGCGCGCTTGAATTTTTTTAAATTACTTTTTTAGGCAGAAGAATTAAACGATTTTTTTTTAATCACACGTAAAGTTGAAGCTTGTTTTATAATTATGAATCTATTTAAAATCCATAAATATCTAAATATTTATGCAAGAGTCGGACGCGTGATTACTTTGGAAAGCAATTTCAACGGAAAATCGTTGCTTATATCTCGCGAGAGTTGTGCAGCTTTCCTGAAGACGAACATTGTAACGGGATCTCTTTTTAAGCTGAGACGACAGGTGCATTATGTAACGTAAATGCGTGTAAGCTGTGCGCGCTTCGACGCGCACATCGATGGACGACGACGAGAAAGGCGCAATGAGCAAGTGGAAGATGCGAGTTGCTATTGTTGCGTAAACGACAACTCGAAGAAATCCTCGAATGACCAGCGCGCACCAAGCGAGTCAGGTGCCGTGACTCATTCCGAGATATATCTTTTCTCTTCTATTCTTAGTTCTCTTTTCTTAGTTTCTCTACATTTGCAGAGAGAAAGAGATTTAACTGTTAAGAGATTTAACTAGTGCGCTTGCTTTTAACTTCCTTCTTAGAGTGATAACATTTGCAATTCGATTTCTAAAAAAATGCATGAGCGTACATACGAGAGAATTAAGAGAAAATCAGACAAAATTACATAATCCACCGGTTTTATTTTATTCATCGGAATGAAAATCGTGCAAATTGATCGTTTCTCATGTAATGAGAAATGGGTTCTTTTTTTTTTTTATTTCAGGTAAAACGTTTTGCCAATCCTGTAAGAAGAAGTGCAGCGGAGAGGTGCTGCGTGTGCAGGATAAATACTTTCACATAGGATGCTTCAAGTGCGCTCAATGCAACACTAGTTTGGCACAAGGTGGCTTTTTTGCACGCGACGGCTCTTATTATTGTACCAAGGTAAAGTCTATACAATTTTTTTTTTGTGAAAGTAGTTCATTTTAAATATGTAGATAGAGAGAAAATATTGATGTGGAAGATTTAATTTATTGATCATTTTGCATACAGGATTATCGGGAACGATGGGGTACACGATGTGCCGGTTGCGGGGAATACGTCGAGGGCGATGTAGTGACAGCTGGCGAGAAGCACGCGTTTCATCCAAATTGTTTCCATTGCCAAAGATGCCGGAAACCGTTACTTGGGCAAGGAACGAAAGTCTCTCTCGTTCAAGGTAATAAAACAATTCTTTTAATTCATCATAACGGTTTATATTCGACATACAAACGACATTTGATAAAATTCGTATTGAGCGCGCTTATATTCTCGTTGCATGTACGTGGAAAATTCAGTGTAATTGATGGTTTCCATCAATTGGTGATAATGACGCGTACTGAGATTGCGTATTCAGCGTTTCGTGCACGTTACTTTGGTTCAGCTTTCACAATTAGCGTGGTAGTCGACCTGTTAGAGCAAATTGCCACTTAGGCATATCGTTACTCCACCGTTACAAGGCCGTTGGTTGTACTACGTACGTCCTTGTAACGATTACTCAGTCAAAAGTAAAAATCTCTCTGGTGCGTCACTTTATCGCACACTACAACGTGTAGCTTGACATATTTTTCGAGAAATTGAAATCTATTGGATAAGTTACAGATAACTTCTAGCTTTAATGTTTTGTGATATCTATAAAAATCATTGATATCTATATGCATATAAAAAAAACAATAGTAAAAATGAGTATCTTTTGCGGTCAATTACATAAGTAACAATTAATTTATTATTTTATGTAAGAAAAAAGATCAATTTACGACATTGTGTGTGGAACGCTACATAATTGCTTAGATTTCCTTCAATTGAAAGAGTTACAATGATAAACGAAATTGAATGATCCAATGTTTCAAGAAGACAATTGGCGGACAGTGCGAAGGTTAATGATGACGCCTCGAGGTCCGCTAGCCGGATCTCATTAATCTCCACTAACTTGTGCATTGTTCATAGGTCAGGCGTTGTGTCATCGATGTGTTGGTATCCCAATTCGCGAGGCCTCCACGCCGGTCAGTAATAGCGCCGGCACCAAAGGTGACGGACACACCGATTCTGGTGCTTGCGCCGGTTGTGGAAACCAATTGAGAGAAGGTCAGGCGTTGGTCGCGCTCGATCGTCAATGGCATGTCTGGTGCTTCAAATGTCATAGCTGCGACACTGTGCTCCATGGCGAATACATGGGAAAGTGAGTCTCAGATTTAACAATCCATTCAATTTGTGTCTTTTGTAATGATTTTAATCAAATTCTTTCTTTGACAGAGACGGGGTGCCTTACTGCGAGAAAGATTATCAGAAGCAGTTCGGAGTTAAGTGCGCCTACTGTAATCGCTATATCAGCGGCAAGGTCTTGCAGGCTGGCGACAACCATCATTTCCATCCGACTTGTGCACGTTGCACGAAATGCGGCGACCCGTTCGGCGACGGCGAGGAAATGTACCTGCAAGGTGCCGCCATATGGCATCCACGCTGCGGTCCGGGACCTACCACCGGACCGAACGGCATCGTCAATGGACACGCAGAGGCGCATACGCCGCAGCATCGGGAATCGGAACGGATTTCCAGCAGCGCCTCAGAGATGCAGGTAAGTCTATTTACGTACGTTGCGCAATCGATGATTTGCCGTTGTAAGCATTTTTATTCTATGTACATCCGTGTATTATAAGGCTGTTATAAAAAAAAGGCTTGTTTATCTTGATTTTCTTAATCTAAGATCTATACGAGAATTGATAAAGCAATTGTGGCATTTTAATACACATTTTATCTATATCGTAATTGTTTTTTCGAATTAATATTTGTGTAAAAAGATTGCGTTTTTTTTATTTTATACCCGTTGCTTTATAGCTTATTAAAATTGCTGTAAACGATATTTGTATTCACAATTTGATTTTGACAATTATTAGTTTATGTAAAATATTAATGTTATATGTATAATATTAATTGTCAAAATCAAAATAATTGTCAAAATTATATGACGAAAACAAGCTTTCGGTTTTTGTAAACTAACTTTTTTCACAAATTATATAAATTATATAAATGCTCTATTGAAAAAAGAAAGGAAAATAATTCAGTGATAATATCAAGCAATGATATAATGCGCTCTTTAGTATGCTCGGTGATTTAAATAAGTTATATATCGAAGCGCTTGCGTATATTTCAAGCGATGAATAAAAATAGCGTTGCGCGTTCCCGAGTGTTTTAAAATAATACATCGTATCTAAGTTTGACTTTTTTTCTCGATATAAAGTTTTGAACTCCAATAGAGAGTTTCAACTACACCTCTAATTTTTATTTAGCATTCAACTTTATGAAAAAAAAACCGATTGCTTAAATGTAAAAACTTGTATCAGAGTGTTAGTAGTAGTGATAAAACTATATCACAAATTTCTAAAGCAGGTTCTGAAAATCGAGAATTTAATTTTCTCAAATGATTCAATAGTCAGTATAATATTTTATACTTACGCGATAGTTAGTTTTTATACACGTTTGATAGTTTTTCATTCTATATTTAATATATGATAGAAAGAAGATAGAAAAAATGCATGTTGCTGTTCATATTAGCACTCGCATTATTCGATTAGCTGCATTACAATAGTTGTGTTTGTCTGCATAATCGAATTTACGAATTAGAATTATAAAAAAAAAAAAAAAGGCAAAGTGTTTCATGACAATTGAGAGATCTTTACAGAATTAATCTAACAAGTAAAAGAGGTTGATAAAACATTTATATTGTTTCTTGAATCTTGTAAACCGTCACAAAAAACACTTTGCTATATTTAACGTATATATATTTGTATGTAATGATTAACAAAGTCTTCTCTCTCCTCTGTATAGTAACGATATAAAAGCAGGTCACAACATTTTAAACCTAAAAAATATTCAATAATTTTACCAGCTTTGTGTATAGCTTGATATTACGCCTCAAAGAGATCAGCTCGCCGTTTAATTAATCTTCTTCTACGCACGCCTCAACCGATTAGGGAAACAAACAAAACGAGATTTATTATCGTATTTGATTTTTAAGTTTTTATTATCAGCTTCTCTTAATCATTGTTTACTTTTTTCGCACGGTCATTGTGTATAGTTTTCATTGCGGTCACGCACGCCAAGCCTGAACGGATCGCTGTGCAGCCCTTACAGCAGCCTCAGTCGCAAGGTATGCCATGTGTCACTTAGCACAGCACTCTCGACAAGTATTTCTGGTATCACTTCTCGCGTTACCTCTTAGCAACGCGTGCTTTCGCTCTGTCGTATATTTGCGGTCCGATTTCAGCTCCATCGATCTGTCGAATGGAAGAGAACGTTGCAAATAAAATTATAATCAAGACATATTTTGCTTAAAATTTATCAACTACTTAATATAAGATAAAGTATTTGCTTGTTTATAAAATTGAATTGCGCGCGCCGATAAATTTCACTTAATTAAAAATTGTCTATTTTTCGTAAATTGTATATTGTAAATAAAGAGAAAGTCAGTGTATTAAGTTTTTAAACTTTATAATTTTCAAATAGATGAAACGTAGTTGTAAAATTCGATGCTTTTTGACAGAGTGTTACTCGCTTTGCTCGTTCTGTTTCTTCTGTACAAGATGCGCCAAATATCCAAGTAAAATCGATTATTTAAAAAAAAAAATGCATAAAATGTGAAATATATAATAATTTTGTGCTTCATCTAGTAGATATTCCACGCATCTTGTACAAGTGCTACTTCTCAGATACGTAAAAAAAAAAAACAAGTTTTTTATATTACGTTCGTGATAAAATACATTGATTGCCTCAGTATTATACCGCACGAACTGGAAGTCCGGGCCTGATCTTGAGAGATTATGGAAGACCCGCGGAAGATGTGTCTAGGATTTACACTTATTCATACTTGACTGAAACGCCCACTCAAGGATATCTAAGACGTCCAATTCAGCCGTACGATAAACCCCCAACTAGCCCGCATTTTCATAGACCTAGCTGTAAGTTTCTATGTGAAAAAAAATAAATTCTTAATTCCGTTAGAATTCTGAAACTATATATATATAGAAAATATAGTAAATTTGGTAACTTCTTCTGTCTCGTTTTTTTTTTTTTTAATTTATTATTGTCTATGTACTCTCTCTAGGATTAATTTAAGTGTGAGAACATAAACTGATCTGTTCGTGTAGCATCTCGTTCGATAAGAAGCAGCGGCGGGCGTAGCAGCAGATCGGGAATGCGAGCCTTAGTCGACGCCTTGAGTGACACCCGACCGAAATCGCCGGCAAGCCAAGTGGATAATGACGAGCCGATAGAATTAGCGCATTATCCTGACGCTATGAAGCCACCACCGGGGGCACAACCGCCGATCGAGAGAGACGATTTTCCTGCTCCGCCGTATCCTTACACTGATCCTGAAAGACGCAGACGATGGTCCGACACTTATAAGGTATTGTCTTATCACTTTTAAAAATTTCAATTCATTTTTTAACGATATGAATTATAAATGGTTAATTACGTGTTAAATTTCGAATTCAGGGAGTACCTGCATCTGATGATGAGGATGAAGTGGACAACAAAACCTATATCAAGGAGGCGGAGCAAAAACTAAAAAAAGAACAGGATGAACTGAGCAAGATCGACACGGGAATAGCCAAAGTATTCTTGCAAGATCGCGAAAAAGATCGGGAAAATTTGAGACATAGAGCTGCGAACGTTGATCCTCGGAATGCCTCGAGGACACCGTCCGCCGCGAGGGAACCTACGTATCGATTGCGTTACGAGAGTCCTGTCGGTGCATGTAAGTTAAAATAAAGAAAATATTTGTTTCTAATTAACTTTAAGAGACTCTTCTATATCTGTGAAGAGAATAGCGTAATATTGAATAGAAAGTGATTAAAAATTAAATTTTTCTGCGCAGCGCCTTCGCGAAATATCGATCATGCACGGCCTTGGGAGGACGACGATGGCTTCAGCTACAGATCTAGCGGGCCTAGCTACAACGGTGAGTTTCCGTCCGTCACAATGCCTACTTTTCTCATTAACATTAGTAACGATCATCTCATACATGTCCACACGTTCGCACATGACACTAACATATCACTCTACCGTTTGAAGTAACATCGATTAGAGAACACTGTGAGTCTCGATAGAGAGCGGGGTTTCCCAGGGCGGGAGGTCGTAAATGGTCCCATTTAATAAAAACAAAAAAAGCTCGCTTCTTGGAGCACGACGAATGAATCGGCGAATGAAAACCTGTGATGTGACACGGGAGGGTTTCACGCTAATTAAAAACTAACAATAATGTGGTAACAGTACGTAACTCACGAGAGCAGGACTTTGTTTTAAGTGGCATATAGAACCTAATACCATACCTTGGACGCCCGATTAATATAACAGGTGATGTATTGTGCCTATGCATGTGATTGTTCCTTACCTCGATGTGCTTGCGTCTTTATTGTTTTCGTTCGTCGAGTTGCGGACAGCGAATCAACCTCAAAAACCGATAACTTAACGAACAGTCAAAACTGTCATTGCGATATTTTGCCCTGGAAATCGTTTTCCGAGGTAATTGATCTCCTATATTTTGCATGGCACTTGGGACCACAAAGTTTATCGTACACGAACACAGTTACCTCAATGCACATCACCGTCATTTCTCTCAGCACAAATTTTTAAAACTCAATCTATATTTGTAATATCTTTTTTGTAAGAAAAATATTTTTATACTTTTAAACTTGTTTGATTTTAAAAAATAGATAAAAATTACTAATTAATTAATAATTTCACCGACTTGTTTGCTGAAAACATTTCACAAAAATCTTACAATGTTGGAAGATAGTTCGGCACTACGAATCATTTTGTTTCACTGCCACTCTGCAGCATGATTATTTTTATTCTGCATTGCACAATTTTGCTTTTTTGACAGATATATAGAATTTTGCTTCAATTTATCTTCCAATGTTGGGTTATCGGTTAATTCTAGAATGCTAATATCTAATAGTAATCTCTGAGTGAACTTTTATGTAGAAGATTACAAGATTAATAAATAAAAGAAATCAAAAGAACTCTCACGTGCGGATACTGTTGTTTGTTTCATCATTAGCATTCTAGGCTTGACGGAATACGGCAACCTAAAATCACAAAAAAAAAACGCTATTACTTGTCGTCTATTATCATGGTGTCTCTATTTGTGTTTTTGTGTTTGTGTTGTGTTTGCGTGGGCGGCAGTTGGGAGGTCATCGGCGCGCTCCCCGGCTCCCAGAAACTATCCACCCCTTGGTACTCAGCGCGCCTTCACTCTTCCAAACGCCAGTAGGCACTATCACTCGGTGAGTCCGAAAACTTTCCAATTCGCCCGCCGTTGGTCCCAAGTCAAATCAAATTTACTTTGGAATTACGTAGTAAATGTCTCGATTATCGATTTGTAATTTTGTTCGGATGTTTTATCACGTTAGAAAGTTTTTTTTTTATTGTTGTAACATTGAGCCATTATTTTGTAGAAGTAAAAATTGTGCACGTGTAAAATAGGCATGTAAAGTATACATTTGTTTTGAATAAAAAAAAAACTGATTTATGCAATATGTTCAAATATATTCTGTTAAAAATAAATTAAACATTAAAAAAATATATGTAATAAATATGTTTTATGTATAAAATGTATAAATTGAAGTTATATTCGTACTTTTGTTTTTTGTTTCTACAATTTATATATAAAAAAAAAAATAAATTTTGTGACTTGTCATCACGGCGGGCATGCTTACAAAAAGTCTATTGAATTTACAACAGGTGCTGGCTTCTTACGTATCTTTTTTTTTTCTTAGCCGCGAATTCCCTCGCACACTTTGTTTTGCGAAAGTCAATGCTTTATATGCACTTAAAATTGTATCGGGTATCTTTAAATGCCGTTTGCCGATGGGGGTGCGATGATATATTTAAGGTGACTCTATGATGATGAGAGATAATAAATTCCCTTTGTTAAACGCGATAAAAAAATTAAAAAAAAATTTACAATTTATTGTATTATTACTAATATTGCATGAAATACCGTATAATTAGAAAATTATATTGAAAACTATGAAAATTTAGTAATCTATAGAATTCGCATGTATATACCAAGAAATATATATATATATTTTTTTTTATTTTGATTCGAATTCGTAAAGATGACAAACATTGTGAAATTGAAAGCACTAAATGTATCATTATTGGGGCGCAAAAGTAAAGGGAAATCCCTTGGCAACAACAGAGTTAGATTTTGATACAAAACGAAACGAAACATGGCTCATGGAAGTAGAATTTAAAAAACAAAAACCAGTACGAGAATCTGGCAAAGCGAACGTTGGGCATTCGTATGGGATTGAACGAATCGAAAAATTCAGCATTTGAAACTAATCAGTAATATCTCGATTGACTGATTTGCAAACCAGTTGTGAGCTCCCTTCGGCACATCCCAAAGCCGGGGTACGGTCTGGCACCGCGAAGTCACACCTTCTCCTCGACCGGCGGTTCCGTGTCTGCTCTCCCCGTAAGTCTCGCACCGCAAGTCATAGTCGACGATGCGACGTATGTGCACCGCGCTGAGATAGTGCATTTATTACATACGTTCATAGAGAGAGAAAGAGAGAGACTAATCCGCGACAGCCGAGCGCATCACGTATTTCTAAGATAACGCTTTTCTGTCGTCTAGGGCGATTATTCGTTCAGCGGGATGGGTGACAAGACGCACAGCACTGATTTCTCGTCTGGCAAATCGGACAGTGAGTAAAACGAGAGGGATTTAATCGAATCTAATTTCTTACAGCATACGCGGATCTCTCATTCGTTCAATGTTTAAGCTTTTCAAGAACCTGACGCGCTCGCGAATTTGACAGACGCGATAATTACACAGATGCTATGCTTGCAGTGTTATCATGGCTACTGTTAATGTACGTTAATACTGCTAGTCTAACATAAAGATATTTTAGAATGGCTCGCGAAGACATTGCGGTCTCATTTTAAGAACAACTTTTGTTTATAAAAATTTTCTCCTTGAAACGCTGATATTCTAATATGCAATTAAACGTGCTTACAATTAACTAAAGCTTACTTTGGCAAAAGACTTACATCATTAGTTACTTTAAAGAGCGTGATTTATTTAACATAAAAATTATCGCGCATACTAGGTTCATGATAGAACTGCTGGTAGAGTTTGCGAGCGCGTCTGTGTTGATTTTTCTTTTTCACATATAACTTGATTTCGCCTTGTTATTGCATGCTCTTCAACTAACATATTTCTGCGGCTACATCGCATTGTGACACTGTGACATCATTTAATAAACGACTTTACTTATTTTACGTTAAAGATCTGTGACATCTGTTTGATTATTAATCATGAGACTATTAATCACAAGCAGTTTTTTTGTGCCTTAATTTTTCTCTTCTCTTCTAATGTAACTTTTAAAAAATAATCGTGCTAAATTTATGAAATTACAGCAGCATTATAAATTATATTGATCTAGAAGATATAACATTAAATACAAGTGCTATTAATTTATTATTATATTAAAAATTTTTCATTTTTTCGAGTTATATAAAAATGAAATCTTTCTCTACTTTCATACATATACATTTCTCCCATGTATTATTACAGAAAGATTTTATTTTTAACAATTTTAAACAACTCCTTAGAAGTATAAAATTCCGTTATCATTGAATTAGTATGAAACAATTATGTTCTCTTACATTAATCTCGCCTGTTTTTAATTCAACAAAAAAAGTTTTGCATTTTTCTCTCGCACACAAATAATACACAGGCAGTTAATGAGAGGAGAACATTATTGACAAGAGACAGATTTAACATAGCAAATGGTTTGTGCAACATGGTTTGATATGGTTTTTCTTTCACATTTTCCCCAATTTTAGTATCAACAGGCAGCATCACGGATGTGGATCGGCGGGCATTGGTATGTACCACAGCCCCATACTACTCCCGGCGAATTAGCATGGTTTGTAGTTTGTTCTTGCATCAGTATGAGACACAACAGAACTCCGTTTATCAGAACAATTTTATATGTGCACATATAATATACATATATCTATAAGAACACGTTCTTTTTTTCCACATCTTTCAATTTATGTTTATTACTGAAAAAGTTCTGCGATAAGAGAGATCAGTACATAAGTCTGTTTAATTTATATCTGCACTTCGAAAAGAGTTTTTGCTAACATGTACAATTTTCTAATATTTTATTCTAATAAGCGGAGTTTATGCAAATGTAATTTTGATTTAATATTCTGAGCACGTTTCTATAATTACAGATGTGATGCATTAAGTGCACACATTCATCTAGAGAAACGAGACGATACGATTCGTATGTTTGATTATGACGTGAAATATTATGCATATTACCGATACGTACATGTACGATCATATGTATTTTATATATGATTTGCTATTTTTGTTCATATCGCAATGTAAAATAGTGTATATAAATGCTATATTATGAATATGCATGCATGCTGTATATTTTGCTACGTTATTAAGTCTTGCATTTTTTTTTTTTACCATTTATATTTTACTCTCGTTAATTTGCTCGAACTTAGCTTTTTCATTTTTAATTTAATTAAGTCATTTAATTTAATTGAATAATTATTTTATACACGATTCACTCTCTATTTGGCTTTGTCGGCCGCATAAAGTTATCTTTCTTTTCTTATATTTGATTTTAACATGTGATATATTTTGCATCCAAAAAAAAATTTTGAAAAAACGATAATAATATCGAAAGTCTTTCAAATTTGAACAATCGAGTTAGTAACATTGAAAAGAATTCTGCAAAAATTGCATGTGAACTAAAATATTCTATTAAAGAGATGACAAATCATTATAATGAAAATCATTTCTTTTTTAAAAATGAAGTATTCAATGTGTTATATATTTACATATTGTCTATGATATTTATTGAATATTTCGATTACATTCACATCTTAAGTGCACTTGATTTGTTTAAAAAAACTTTTTACAAAACATTTTTTGTTTAAAAAGATGAAATGATTGCATGTGGAATATAATGTCACTTTTTGTAATTACTTAGAATGAGTGCTAATGTATTAAAGAAATAGATACACTTATTTACACATAGACAATCTATTGAGCCATATAAATCATTCGTTCATCCAAATAAAGAAAAATCATAATTTCATTAATCATTATGTATTATAGATTAAGAATATCAAAGAGTGTAATCACGTGAATATTTTTCAAGTGTGAAAAAATATATTGGTCGCGCGCAGTGCAACTTCAACAAGTGTTCTTGCGTTGTCTTTAATTTTTTCTTTAAGCTTATTTCTATCAGTGAGATTTAATTTTGTGTACTCGTGCTTTAGAATGATGGTGGGATCCTTCCATCATCCACCACGTATACAGGTGGCCTAGGTTCGGTTGTTGGGAGCCACGGGGGTCATCATGTAAGGAGATCGTTGCCGGACATGGGTGCTGCACCAACCGAACCGCCCAAGCTTTATCCCTATCACTTACTTGTTATCACTAACTATAGACTGCCAGCTGATGTGGACCGTTGCAATCTTGAGGTGAATGTTACTTCTGTGTGATTTTGAAACAGGGTTCAAATCTACTCACATTAAATATCAAAGTTAATTAAATCTTTTATCTCTTGCTTATTTAATAAAACTGATTTTACTACAATAAAGTACATGTGATAATTTTAAAAGAACTATAGGAGTAATTTTGCATTCTCTTCTTTCTTTTTTTTTTAGCGACATCTCTCCGATGCGGAATTCGAGGCTGTTCTTCAATGCACTCGCGCGGAATTCTACAGACTGCCACAGTGGCGCCGTAACGATCTTAAAAGACGTGCCCGACTGTTTTAACTTATACAACACATTTTTATTACTTCTTATATATCTGCATTGTGTTACTGTGGTACAGACTGTACATTCCTACTGCGTGGGTAGTATGCATCGCGGAGAAAAAAATGTGTTCGACAACCATCGTGAGCGGCCGTCTGGTAGCCGACGCTCGCAGAATGGAAAGTTTTTCTAAGCGGGATTACAAAAACACACACAAACATGCATGCATATAATGACAGGAAGCACTGCCACTTGTCGTCAATTTTTTTCTCGCAGCAACGGATCCACAGGCAGCTTTATCTATGATTTTTTTTTTTTTTTTTTTTTTTTTTTTTAGCCATGTAGTCGTTCTCTCGAGTCTTCGAAAAATTTACTATTCGGAGTTCCGACGTGACATAGTTTTGTTCACATACGTTGATGAGCAATGACCGTTGATATTAACGTATAGAGAAGATAATCAAATAGAGAGAAGAGAGATAAGGTTACGATTAGAACTCTTAAAATGCAATTCGCTACTGTAAATAAGAAGTTTATCGACAGATCGAAAAGCAAACGCGAAAGAAATCAGCTAGGATGTTTCAAAGCACATAATCTGCGTATTTGCTAAATCGCATATATATATTATATATTTACCTTGCGAATTATTACCCTTGCGGGTAACGCGAGGTAATTGCGCTATTATGTAATATCTATCATTATTATTAATTTTTAACTACTATATTCTTATAATATTATTACAATACTATATATTAATATTATTATTATTATATATTTTACTATGTGCAACATGAAGAGTTAAAACAAAAACAAAACAAAAACAAAAAAAAAAAAACAAGTAGGTGAGCCCAGCTTGCTGAACGGTGCGAGTATATTAATTAATTGGATGCGTATGATTTATCACGTTTTAACTTTGTGGCGAACATTTATATTTCGTAATATAGCGTCGTGCGATGTCTGTAATGCATTATCTACGTCACGAGAGACAGACGATATTGATTTATCTCAATTCTTTTGATCATTATTCGGCATATTAACTAAAGAAAAAAAAAACGCTCTGCGGTGCGGATTGCGATAAACTACTTCTACGATTATACTCGATCACTCTACATTAGAGTATACATGAGAAAATCCAGGACCAAATTTATAGTCGTGGTGGATCCAGAAAATCGAACCATTGCGGGATTTGTTACTAACACGGGGGGGTTTGTATAGTTTTTATTATACTTGTACCAGTTTTTATTATACTTGTACTAGTTTTTATTATACTTTATTATCATATAAAATAATTGCAATTTATATCGCATTTGATTTTAGTCGGAAAATGTTCACGTATTTTACCGATCGATTTATATCTGTCTGAAGTGGTATACACGTGATTGTTTTTAAACGAAAAAAAATAAATAAATAAACTTTCTTGTGATAAAGACGTCAAAAGATTCAGAATATAAAGTATATTTAAAATCCTACTTTTTACTACGTGTATATCTTAAGTAGAATTTTTTATAACTATTTTAATGCATTGTCATAATCTCGAAATCGTTAATATATCTCATCTCAAGTAAAAGTGTTGTTTTATACTATTTGCAAAATAAAACAAAAAATCCATAATAATTTTTAGCAATCAAACAATCAAAGCGTTTTTAACGTCGTAGATGCGATATCATCCCCCACCCAGTAAATTAGGTCCTGCACAGAATTAAAAAAGTTTCAAAGTATATACATATATCGAGCAAGCTGAATTATATACCGGACGTATTTACGCGTTCAATTGAATAGAGCTGAATTCTCAAATAAAAATCGAATTTTCATATAGGTGAAAAGCACACAAACATACACATACACATACACGTTGTATTGAAGTTCCGATTGTTACGCTGATCCATGTACGACTCATCATAAATGTGTTTATTGCGGTTTAGACGTGCGTGCGTACGAAAAGACGAAGACACTTTGTTCGAACCAAGTGTCTTTACCTTATTCGCGAGTCGCGAGTTGCTGCACTACGCATGCAATGTTTTTTATCAGATTTAATTGCGTTTTACTATCACACACTTCTCTCCTTACCTTACGTCATGTGCCTACAAGCGATCGTCGTGTCGATGATATCACGCAGGAATCGTTAATCCTACACACGCTGTGCATTTGTGTAACACTTTTAAGAATTCCTATCGACCCAATCGGGCCCTCGCGAAAGACGTCCAAAGTGTTTTTGAGGAAAAAGTTTTCGAGATCGTTTCTGACAATTTTCTGGACATCTTTTCCGCGCTGCTTGGGTCGCGATTTCGTCACGAAGACGACGTGCTCCATGATCGTCAACGTGCAAGTAAAACTATTTGTTATCGCGATATATTTAAACAGTTGTGATACCTGCTGTTTTTCTTTTTCTTACGAAAAATCAACTAATTTTATAGCGTAATTTTGTGTTGTTTTGTCTTTATATTGTAATCTACAAACTATCCTCGCATTGAATTCTTATTGATTTTGTATGCGTCCGATATTCTTTGATCATGGTGCAACGTTATTGTTTCCACTGTGCAATGCGAACCAATGTACGTTTCTGTTGTATAGAGCACATTGCTTCCGCTAGTCTCTACAGTTAAATAAATGCAGACATACAAAAAAAAAAAAAAAAAAAAACATTAACTAAACTGTCTCTTCGTTGCAGTTGCTATTTCTCGTAATCATTTACCAGCAAGTATCCTGTTTAATCTACAGTATCTTCTTTAGTGTCTTTTGCAAAGGCATATCGAGAAAAAACTTGTTCAATAGTTAGCAGAGGTACATTAGCTGCATCGTTATTGGACAAAGTGAACTTGTGTTTTAACTCGCTGCAGCCTGCGGTAACAAAATCCTCTTTATATGTGTTAAATTGTGCGTGAATAAGCGCGTAATGTGTATTATAAGTTTAATATCAGATCTTTTTACCTTCGCGCGAAGAATTACAAATCCTTCCAACGTGTTGGAGAGCGATTCGTATTGATCCGACACCAATTCCGCTCTTTCATCTGCGCCTATCAACACCGGCGTAGTTTGAACGTGACCGCCGACAATGGATCTCGGATTACCCGCTTTTCCCACAACGTCCACGCTTTGTCCTATTCTTACCGACACCGGCAAGTTCTGCAAAAGAATATTCGCTAATTACGATAATTCATGTTTTACCATCAATTTATTTATTTATTTATACGCGAGTTTATATTACTTTAAGATTTTCGTCCACAGTAACTAGCCAACGTGGTTCCATCGCGATCGCCAAGCAATACATTAAATAATGAGACTCCGATAGTATAAGATTTTTGCAATCTAAACACGCGACGAGAACGACCATCAGACCAGCCAAAGCGGTACAGTCTAAGACTCTCGAGGCATATTTTAATGGCGACAAAGATAAAGTGCCCTGAAAAAATTGTATAAGAATTACAACCAAATGTAATTATGACACAAAATAAGTATGTTTTGTTTTGGGTTAGAAAAATTAGTTAAAAATAATTGTGTGTTCAATTGTCTGTTATTGTTTTAACCATTTGTTTATATTCCTATCTACCAAAAGGTCCTCTCTATTCTTTTCAAACGCAGAGATCTTTTACCTTGCCCAAGTGCACCAAGCCCTGGGAAATGCGCACGAGAAACAGATGAAACGGATTTTTCGCGTAATAAGCCGCCAATTGTCTCAACATTGTCGCCAGTCGTGCATTGTTGGTGCCAGCTCCTACGAGACCGAGAGCGAAAATTGCATTGAGAGCGACATCGGCGTCGTGATCGTGACTGTACTTGTTCAACACATCCACGACTGCTGGGTCAGCATTTGATAAAGAAGATAAAGCAAGCGCGAGAGGCATAGCACGTCGCGCCGGAGTTGGACCATATCTTCCAACCTACATCCGACATTAAAGCACGAGAATGTTCCCATAATAAATATCAATTACAGTCAACTGCATCTTAAGTAATTCTCTCTCTTTATCTTTATCTAGAGTATCTTTATCTGCTTGTAAAAGGAAGTAACGAGCCCATTATGAATGACCTCATATAGATATTAATCTTTATCAAAGTGAATTGATGAAGCTACTTCTTTATCTATCCTCTGTATTTCTAAATGTCACCATAAAGACGCGCCTATAAGTATTCATAAAAAAATTCAGTGTAATATCTGCGAGAGAATTATAATCTATTCACCTGACCAAAGATCCTCGAATTTTCTTTTCCTTCTCCAAGTCCGACTAGCCCTACACCAAGGGATGCTATAGCCTGTGGCATTCCAATGTCCCTATCATTAGTCAATCATCGCAATTAAGTCTTTGTAGCACGTCTTTCTACTATAGAGTACGTCACAAAAATGCTTGCCCTACAGACTCTCCCTTTCATCTCCATTGTTAGTATTGTACAATACGTACTTTGCGCATTCATCAAATTGATTGTTTTTATTCCTTTCCGATGTAATAGAGCTACTTTGAGGTTTTCTTTGATCGCAGCAACTTGATGTCGGGGTGATGTCAAGTGTAGTTTTCGCGCTTGTTTCTTCATTTACCGCTTCCGAACATATTCTCAATAATTCCTGCACTACTAACACATCACCGGTACCCGCGTACGCACAGATCTAATAAAAGATTTACTGCTTCTTCAGTTTTCGAATTACGTGTAAAAAAATCTTTATAATGGAAAATTTTGAGAAAATTTATATCGGTGTAATTTTATACTTGTAGCATAGTTTGGGACGCGAAGTTGTACGGACTTGGCAGAGCCTCGAGCGCTGCAGATGGGGTTTCTATGGCGTCTCGTGTTCCCATGTAAATCATTCCCAGAGCTAATGGTAGAAATCTGCAGAAGATCGATTGCTGTTGCATAAATGTTACATTTCGATGTTTATTTGCATTTATTTATAACGTAATGTGTTTTATATTTTATTTATAATGTAATATTATATTATGTAACACCTGGAGTGTGTATTAACGAGTTCTTTCTTCGACAATCCTAGTAACTTTAATAAGATGGTCGACGAAACATCGGAGTTTTCCGATCCCACATTAACAAGACCCAGGGAAATCGCAGCCAGCGACATAACTTGCATATCTGAAAAAAAAAAAATGTGTGACTGTGATTTTTGAAACTGACAATGAGATTTTTCTTCTTAAAAAAAGATATTTTCGAGAAAATTATAATTATTGATATAATATTATACATATGTTATTTACTGTGTTCGTTAGCCAGAGCGTTGGAAAGAAGTTCTGTAACGTCCTTTCTTCGGGAACCGGCGTAAGCTAGACCCAATCCCAAGATAGCTCCGATGCGAAGAGTTTGGTTCGCATTCACGTATTCGCTGAGGAGCGCCCACGCCGGGTCACATTCGTTACGGATTCCGCAATTCACCAGTCCGATGGCTAGCAAGGCACCGGATTTTATGTAGACCTCGCTCGTGTAAAGATATCTGACAATTGGAGAAGGAATGGACCATCAATTTATATAAAAATTAATTTAGAAAAATTCTAAATTCGTTCTTTATTTAAAAAAAATTTTTTTTTTTACTATCTTTATAGAATTAAGATACTAACTTGTCAACAGGAACCAAACCGCCATCGACGTCCCACATGTGTATCAAGCCGAGAGAAGCAGTGGCCGACAACATTCCGTGATCCTGAGAAAGAAAATGTCTTTGCAAATTTTATTTGTTCGCAACGTCAAAGAAAAATTGCGGTCAAAAAGTCTAAAATAATTTCGACGAATTGACACTAATTGGGAGATGATTTCCGTAAGAGTTTTGGTGAAAAAGAAAACCTTGTTTTTGTACACCCAGCAGTCAGACGGGTTCGCCATCAGCTTGTCTTGTCCGAAACCCGCGTTCACAAAGCCGGAAACAAAACTCGCCGCCAAATTTGCTCTCGCAGAATCATGTTCTATTTGTCTAATCCCGCTCAAGTAACTTCTGTAGATATCTTCCGGTAGCTTCGGCTCGAGTATGTCAAGCTCTCTGGCGAGAATCTGAAAATGAGCGTTCACGTGGCCATTGCTGAGAATCGCTTCGATGTTCTTAGCATCGTCTCCGTTATATTCTTTTCTCAATGGTTGGTCCTGTTTAAGACATCAATTGCACATTAAACACAGACATCTCTCTCGATGATATACGCAATTTCTGTTTTTTATATGATGCATATTCTCCACACATACACACACACACACACACACACACACACACACAGACAAAGTTACTTGTAGCCGGGCAAGGATGAAGGCTAATTGATTTCTCATCAAAGAGTCGGAACAGGCGGTGAAGCACTTGTAAATGAGATCCGAATTCGCAAGTTGCAACGCTACCAACATCGCCCTCGTGTATTCCTTAAACCTCAGATATTGCTCGGTGGCGAATTCTAATATTTGTCTCCTTTCCGTGTCCTCACTGAGAAGAACAAATTTAAGAAACGTTGAAAAAATGTATTGCATTACGTTTTAAGAAAAGGATGTTTTTTTTTTTTTTGCAACATTGTTACGAGATATTTGTCACACCTGTACGCCGCGCAGCTAATTAAATAATGACAAACTCGCGCAAAGTTCGTGGGATCCAAGTGTTCCGCAAGCAGGTTCAGCTCGTCGATCTCCAAGCACAGATCGCACGCCTGTATCTCGGCGTTGTGCTTCATGTCGAATGCGATAATACTTTTGATTAATAGCGTGAGTCGTTTTCTGTCGCAGAGAGACGATTATTGTTTTATTTTCGAAAGTTATTATTTTGACCAAGTGTGCGCAATGCATACCTGAGAAAAAATGGATTAAATCTAAGTAGATCTAACTTAAATCTAACAAGATAAAAAAAATGGAAAGATAGATCTAATTAGATCTAAATTAGATCTAACATAAATAAAGTATATCTAAATAGATATAAGACCTATGTAAATTTACATTTTATTTATCATTAGATCTTCTTTAGATCTACTCAGATCTGCTTAGTTCTGCTTAGATCTACTTAGATTTGCTTAGATCTAATATAATAAATCTGAGTAGATCTACTATAGATCCAAAATAGATCTACTGATAAATAAAGTGTAAATTTAGAACATAGATCTACTTATATCTATTTAGATCTACTGTATATCTATTTAGATCCGAGTTAGATCTAATTAAATCTATTTTTCCATTTTTTTTATCTCGTTAGATTTAAATTAGATCTACTTAGA
>QVOB01008878.1:0-32417 GCA_014839585.1 Pseudomyrmex concolor | reverse complement strand
TTTTTTTTTTTTTTTTTTTTTTTTTTTGAAAAATTACTTTTCGAGTAATTCCTTAGAAAGTACGTTACCTAACCGGAGGAGGATGAAAGAAGAAGAGACGACAAGTTTTGATGAATACGCTCGCCGTTTGCAAAGTTCGTGAATTATTAAGTTCCGTGAATTACGCAATCAGTAATTACGCGAGATCAACCGTCTCTGTTTAATTCCTTTCGATTCAGATTAATATATTGCAATCCTGATTGAAGATCTGGTTGGGTTACGCAATGCGAAAATCAATCTCGTTCTCACGTGGCGTCACGGTCGACTTGACTGCGCGGGGATTGACAGAAATTCTATCCGGTATGCTCCTTTGCAATCGATGCGTGTGTGTCTTAACGGCCGGAAAGCTTGCGACCGTCGAATCAGAGCGACGATGAAAGACCAATTCCCGAGTAATCGAACTAGCTCTCGCTTCCCGTTAGGTTCCTCGTTATATTGCTTCATCTCACGGGTTCGGCAGAAATTCCCGGGTTGCGTCGAAGCGAAGCAGTTTGGCTTTTTCTCATCCCCTTTAACGTTCTTAATGTCGTTGAAACGTCGTTTTCCTCGCATCTTTCGATCGCTCTTGCGTAACGGATGAACAATGTATCTCTCTCCCGTGCGCGTTTGTTCGACGAATAAATTTCGTCAATTAATTAGGACTACGCACGCACGTTCCTAGAAGAGTCTTTAACAATGGTGTGTTAACATTAATTAGCGTGTTTCGGAAATATATTTAGAAACGTGATTGCGCGCGTTCGTGTTATACAGAATTTAACGTAAACCTTCGTCGTTCGCCGTTAGTTTCGTATGGCTTCTGTGTTCTCGGTTTCGTACTAGCCGAATGCGCAACGAGCTATTTAAACTTTCGGTCAGCGGAGAAGTAGTTAAAGTTCGCGAAATTCGAGTAACGCGTGTGTACTTTAATTAACACGCATACGTAGGAAGTTCCTTTGGTTATTAAGTTCTGTCGTCTGGAAATTGGATGTACAAATCCAGAAATGCTCATCTTGTGGCACTATATTTTCAGATTCGCGTGCTCTGCATATATATATATATATATTCACATAAATTCTTGATTTGCCGTGATATAAAGATGTATATATACTATGTATATAGATGCGCGAAAATACAATTGTGTTAATGTCAACAAATAAGTTTAAATTATTATAATCTTTATTTTTTTTACAAAAGACATAGACGAGCTGCATATTAATTTATATTTGCACTCTGTACAACTTCATGTTTTTCAATGACAAAAATTATTTTAACATTATTTTAACATTATTTTAAAATATGCAATATAATTTTAAATATAAAATATAATTTTAAAATATGCAATAAAATTGTCTGTCTCATATGTCACACTTAAATATTATATTAATGAACTTTGTCAGATTAAATTGTACGTCTTATTATACGAGAACAAAAAGATTCGGACGAGAAGACATTAACGACACACACACACACACATATTTCGCGCGCAATAAATTCAAAAATTCACTCGAATTTCGAAGCCCCAAAGGCATGTCGTAATCGAGTCACTCTGCGGTCAATCTTAAACTACCGAGTTATACAAGTGACTCTGCGGTACTCGCGCGCTACGGCACTTTAATCCGAGAGACTTGAGAGTGCACCTGGTAGACGACGATGGTATATCTCTTCTCCGGCTACGAACTTCGGGTTAGCTTGCGAGAGGGATGGGCGCGATGGGGAGGACACGAGGAGGCGGTAGACCCAATTACATCTCGTTCGTGCAGAATTGGACGAATACATACAAGATGCTTAAGACGCTTTAACTACCTCGGGATTTGTACCCACATTCTAACTGTCAAGATTCGTTTAAGTACCCTACGCCGCGGACTTTCGTCGGTTACTAAGGATTTCGATCGGCCTATATAAATTCGTCTTTCGCATAACTGACAATTTTCGCTAAATATCTCGCGCGCCTTTGGTCAAATGTAATTTCCGATCCGCAGTTATCTCTGATTGCGATTAAAATAAATTTGTAAAACACACACACACAATTTGTATTTGTATTTTTTATCTGTAGAGATAAAAATTTTATCTGTAAAAATATTTATTTACAATTTTTGTGCTTTTTTCTCTTTTTTTTTTCTCTCTTTCTTCCTTTGTTTTTTCCCTTTTTAAAAAAAAACATTTGTTTAATATTACATTTGTTTAATATTACAAATGGGATAACTTCCCTGAATAAACGCCAATACAAAATTATTGATAGATTGTGTATTGTTCACAAGCGATGCTCTTTTTGTTACAGGTCGCTTTGCTACAGATAAGATTTCTTTTGTAATGTCGCGCCGAACGAAGCCCGTCGGCGGCGATGAAAGAAATTCTATGAAACCGAAGATCCAAGATTAACTGGCAGAGTTCGTGTATGTCACATCGCTTCGGGTTAATGGGACGCAGTCAGCGAATGGAGACGCGATGACACGCTGCCAGCCAAAACCGAGGTCTCCTTGAGCCAGGATTAGAAGGCTGCCTAAAACCCGAGCGCGCTCCGGTCCTCTCATCCTAGATCGATCATCAAACCATGTGAACTCTTCGCAGAGCTTCAAACTTCGCGCACTAGATTCAGTGGTTGCTCCAATCACGCGCAATCCACAAATCCGTGCGGAAATCGAAAACTGCGGCGCTACACGATTCTCTCTCACAAAAAAAAAAAAAAAATTACAGGGAAGAACATCGTGTGAAAAGAAGCAATTGCCTTTAATCTCGGAATAAACAAAGGGCTGTCTGTCGATGACAGATTTATTCCGTGCAACAAAAGTTTCGTCGAAGAAGAAACGTCGCGAAAGACTTTTGTAAACCGTATCAGTGAATTAAAGCGGTTGAACCCGTGGTGGTTCGGACAATCGATAATACTGGGTCGTAAAACTTCGTGCGCGACACGTAGCGTGTCTGATAAATAATTCAATCGGGGGGTCACGGAGAGGTGTGAAGCGCGAAAAAGAGACGAATCATTCTCGACACCTGAGAAGAAGACTTCGAAACGTCTTGCGTGTATTGCAACGCGGACATTGTGATGTGTCGAGATCGATCCCAAGTGTTCGAGATTGAGGAAGAGAACGAGGATTATAATAATACGTTGTGAATTACACCGAACAAGTGTGTGCGGTACGAGAGTGATAAAAAAAAAAAAAAAAGTGCGAGATTATTCGACGTAATTTAGGCAAACAATTTGGTTGAGGTTCTGATCTGACATCTTGTTCTCTCACTGCGGGAGGGACAGCGTCTGAATAGCGTCGGATACTGCAAATATTTGTCGCGCTACGTAATCGGCTATAAGCCTTAACGCGCGTCGCAAAGCATCTCATCGTACCTCGTCACTCGACGTGAAACGTGAAAAAAAAAAGAAAGGAATCTTCTATGTTCGCACGCCGATGTCAGGCACAGAGAGTTCTCGCGTAAAGGTCCGTAAAATACACGGGCCGCCATAAATCGTGATATACGAGCAATTAAGAAGTAAATCGCAAGACCGCGGTAATTAAGGCGGTAGAGCTAAGGCACGAAGACGCGCATGCCTCGCGGTAATTAATTACTCTTTCGATGTGAGAGAGTTTAGAAGATAGTTTCTCCTCCTCTCTCGGAAGCTATTAAATAGACTTTTGAAGAGTTACGCATAGATCGTGAATAGAAGCGCATAGCCGGTAAATTTTTGCGATAGTTGTAATTATACCGTGAAACAAGCAAGTTACGCGAGCTTTCGGTGCAGCTGCTAAGAATCGTCACGCGATTATACGAGACTGCATGTACTAAAATACGCAAAGAAATATACGACAAAAAAGAAAATACATACTCACGCACACACGCACGCACGCACAGCGGAATTCAAGAGCTATTTCTCGAATCTCCGAGAAGTCAGCGTCGTTTCGCTCTCGGCAATTCTGGCATACGGGCGATACCGTGTGCGCTTCGTTAAATTGACAATAATCGTCAACCGCGTGTCACAAACTACTCGTACGTGGGAAGAGAGCGAGTGTTCGCAAATGGGATTTTGGCGATGCATCTACGATGACGTCGTTTCGTGATTTGATCGCTCAGCCGTCGTTGCAGCGCGTGCAAAGTTTCGCCGAGTAAACCGTCGTCTTTCGCACGAGCGCTATATCGACAAAGAGAAAATTAACTTTGTTATAAAAAAAAAAAAAAAAAAAAAACGGCTACATTTTCTTCCAAGTGCTTATCTCGTGTAGAGGATCGTGGGGAAGGGAAGAGGAACGATTGGTTTTAATGGGAGGGGCACAAAGATCCTTATCAAAAGCATTTTCGAACATTGACAATTCGTTTGAATAATCGATGAACTCAAATCACGAACGGGAATAGTGCGGGAGGAAACGCTTACCTACTAAAAAAAAAGAATAATCTGCCACGCGACATATCGATTAATAGTAATTCCGAAAAAAATACACGCATATATATTTGTTCAAAAAGTGTGCACGATTTCGAGACATCATCCGGGGGGAAACCGATAATCGACGGATTGCCGCCGCGGAGCAAATGTCATGGACCTTATCGCAGCCGATATGTGACATATCGGAACAAGTGGCGCGCGCTATTCGATAGAGAATGACGGTGACGTGTACGTCGTTTGCGTATGTTGTTCAGTGCAAAGTCCGGGATGCCGCTGTGAGTAACTGTGTCGTCGTCGTCGTCGTCAGCGGGAAAGAACAGAACCGCCCGGCACCGCTTGCAGAACACCCAGCATGAAGAATCAACATCGAGGAGGATGGCTGCGCGCCGTGCTGCCCCTGATAACATTTCTCTCGCATCAAACGGGTGAGTGTGTGCGAGCCTCCGTTATTATTGCAGTCGGCTTTTTTCGCGCCGACTCCCAGAGTTGATTGAGTCGCGCGAGATTTTTCACGTCACTGTCCGCGCGCTGAATTGCGTCAGTTCGTGAAAATTTCGCGTTTTATCAAGTATAAATGTACGAAATAACTTACGAGAGCAGCTGAGAGATTCGATCGAAAAGAGCGATAACAACAATACGAAAAAAATGTTTTGTACAGTTTTTTTATTTAGCACTTGAAAAAAAAAAGAGAGAACGCGATAAAACGTAACACAAAAATGTCACGTGAAAAGACTGTTTTTTGAGAAAAATTATAAGAGAACAAAGAAATCGCAGAATACGCAATAAAAAAAATTAAGTACATATAATATATTATAATTAAAATTCTGTATAGATTTATGAAATGTTCGAATAAATTTCTCATTGCGTGTGGACAACCAATAATTTAACCAAAGTTCGATGAATGCGATAAATGCTTTTATCGATAATTAAAATGTAAAACCGATTATTACAAAATATACATGTTTGGAAACACTTGCACAGATATACTTGTACGCGTAAATTTAGCGCGCACTGCAGGCGTAAAACACAGTGCACAGTTATAAACATATTTTTTGCTACTTTCGGGTGGCCCAAATAAACTTAAAGCGGCGCAACGACATCCTGTCGCTCATTTGAACAAAGCATGTGTGTCGGTAAAAGTGGGTCGCACCGACACACATTATATTTCACACAAACGTGTACACACATTCACACACGTATGTGCGCGCACGCGACTATAAATTGAACTGTAAATAACTAGAAATAAAAATATTGTAGATTCAATTTCCCATCCTCATTTCCGACAGGATATTGCGATGTAATGAGATTGTCAATATTGGCAAGTTTTGCAGGATATGACTGATTATTAGATCGAGCGCGTTACTATTTTTTTTTTTACTTGAAACCACGTATATATATATATATATATATATATATATATACGTATATACTATGTACGTTTTTCTCGTTTAGCACGCTTTTAAACGTCGATATTAACAAGTAAGAGTTCAGGATCGATAAATAATTTCGCGATAAATGTTTCGGCATTTAGTTAATTGGCCACTTCATCGCGATCCAAAATAAACTAGTGGAAAAACATAGCCGTCGAGATGTTTTTTATAGAAGGCGCTGCAGCACAGCTGTCTCGATCGAAAAATTTTGCTCGTCTCTTCGATAGCGAACAAGTCGCGTTACCATAACGTTTCGCGCGATAAGATATGATTTTTCGAATGGAAACCGCTCAAAAGCCGATCGCGTTCTTAAATACCGCGAGCCACTATCGCGTTCAAGTTGATTTCCATGCAATGAATGGACTCATGAATAAAGCGCCTTAAACCAGATCGCTCGGCGAAAGGCAGTCTGCCAATAATATCAGGGCGATCGACGCACCAAGGGTATTCATATAATTCGCTATATATATTCTGAATTGCATCAGATCGAGAGCAGTCGCGAAGTAAGGAGCAACGAACGATTTGAACTGTTCAGGTCAAGAGTGTCAAGTTGTTCTTCTACGCCTCAAACCAGGGTCTCCTTTGCTCCGTCGAACGATTTGTCACGCTGCGTCTTTGACGATAGTTGTACGTTTTCGATCGTGCTACAGGAGTGTGCGGTCAGTGAAAAAAAAATCATTTGGTATATTAAAAACAAAAAAAAACAAAAATTGATTTTGGAACCCGGTAAAGAGAAGAGATATCGCTCGGATCTCACAGTGGACACGTAACGGAAATTCACCTCGTTCGTCATATAAACTCGCTTCGCGAGTAAACTGTATATAAATCACGTGAAAATTTTGCCACGCGTCCAGAAATGATGAATATGGGGCCGTAATGTTGCGTACACGCTCTGCCGACGTAAGGAAATCCCGTTTTACGGCATTTTCCTGTACCGCGAAATTGCACTTCGAGCAGGAATAGCCTCTATCAGAAATTTTATCGGACATTAAGGGAACAATTTACAATTTTGCTGCGCCCCATCGAAAACTCTACCTACACGGAGATTTCAAAGTGCGATAACAGATCATGTTTTTCTTTCTACACACGCGCGATATTAGTTTGCTACTTGGGATTAATTAATTTATTTACACACGTTTCGTGTCGATTGACTGACGATAAAAAACCTAAAGCGTTGAGATAAATTGCAGAGTGTATGACTCGGGGCTCACGTAAGAGAGTAGATCGCGGTGTGTTTGCACGTAAGTAGAAAAGTAGGCTGTAATTAGGCGACACTGTTAGACTCGGAAAAACTACAAACCGAATTATATATGCTCGGTAATTAACGCGTCTCGGTCCCGGCCTCCCAGCTGTTAGCTTTGGAAGAATAAACATCGTGCGCGAATTAGCAGAACAAATTTCTCTCGTTTCCCGCGACGGCGGCGGCGTTTCTCGCTTTTCCTGACTGACTTTCATCGCACGCCTTCTCCCTCTCTCCGAAGATCGTGGAATAAGGTGTCCGGAAATTTTATCGGAGGAGAGAAGGGACGAACTTTCTTATGAACATCACGGAAAATTGAATTTTTAAGCGACAGGTTCATTTGCGCGAGTAACCGACTACTAACTCGAACTCCCGCTCGGTTCTGTGTGTATTTTCTGATTTCGTCGCGACTTCTCTTTCTCCCATGTTGCTTTATTGAACATACGCTAATTACCAACTGTAATATTCTGCAACGAGCGAGTTCAAACGATCCCACGGAAAATATATATTGCCGCGCGCGCTCTGTATTTAAATGCCCGCGTTTCGAGAAGTTGCGCCTTCGTTTTGTTTGCCAGGATCGTTGTTATATAAATCGCCATAGAAATCGCATAAATTCGAGCGTTTTGTAACGAATCGGCTTTTAGAACGTATCCTGTAATTAGAATTTGTTCGAAACGTGATACATATACATAATTTGAACATGTATTCATCGAGTGGCGGCGAAAGAGATAATAATCTCACAAAAATGAACAAAGCGATAATATATTCGTCTCACATGGGGAGAGACGCGCGCGTCCTATTTTTTCTCTTTTCATCTTCGTTGTATCATATCAATTGTGTATCATATCAAAGTTTGTATCAACAATTTGCACTAGTTTATTTTACAACCTCGATTCAGTAATTCAGCTGAAATAAACAAGACGAGCAACAACGTAATAAGTCAAACATTGAATTCGCTTGGCTTGATTTCACGAACGATGCTGCTCGAATTTCTTAACGCACCGAACCGCACGATACACACTACGTGCACGTAGTAATATGTAAATGTCGTTTCCCGAGCATCGATAATCCAATATCTATCTATCTATCTATCTATCTATCTATCTATCTATCTATCTATCTATCTATCTATCTATCTATCTATCTATCTCTATCTCTCTTTCTTTTGGTGAGCGATGTGTGTCCGAGAATTATTGATATCGAGCGAACGCGTAACACGTTTGCGGAATGTGGTTGATTGTAAGTCGAGAAGCCAATTTGCCAACTCGAGTTTGTCGCGGAGGAAACAACGCAAGAACACTGCGGCATTCCATTCAAGTTATACAGGTAGTCGATGTCATCATGTATATTCTAAAGTACGATATACAGAGAGATTTCGAGGGGGAGAAGGAGGGAAAGGTATACTGCGGCGTATTCTGAATTTACGCAACGTGCGCCATCTCGTATCACCCTTTAAACGGGAGGACGTCAAAATTAATAGTACGCGCGTTATTAAACTCGGCATGCGCGCGCCGAGTCGCGACGACGACGAGAGCTTAACTTCTATACATCCGCTGAATATATCGCGTTTCCCGAAAGTATTAAACTAAATATCGGCTCGATATCACGCGCGCGGCTTAATCACCGCCTTATCCTCCGTGTGGAGAAAATAGAGCGCGATTTTATTTAATTTTATTATCCATCAACCTAACTTTATTACAAGCTTATCGATCTATTCGGAGTGTTTATATTCGTGTGGGCGAGTCGAGTCGACCGAAATAACGAAAACGTTCAAAAGGCATCGGAGAAACATTTAAAAGACATCGGCGAAATTAAAATGTCTTTTAGATAGTTTGACGATGTTCTTTTTTGTTTTTTGTTTTTTTTTTTTGTTTTTAGACACACTGCGTCGTCCGAATATACTTGTCACAGTCACGTTTTTCCAATAACGGATGACGCGTTTTTAATTTCCTTTGTCGTCGGGTGCAGGATAGCTTCGCGATAGCTTCGGGAACACCTTGTGACTATGTTCTACTTTTTATATACATGTATGTCGTCATAGTGAATACCGAAAAATTGAATCGCGGTGTTGTCGGCCGGCATAAGCGAACAGCAAATCGAAATTCAGAGAGAGAAAGAGAGCGAGCGTAAACCATTACTATTGAGCTTATCAAAGTGATTCACGTGACTAACTGACGGCATAATGCAAATGAGTCGTAAAATTATCGTAGCCTTCAGGCATCATCAGACAAGGGTATATACCTGAACTTCGCGTTCTACGTGACAGAGCACGTTACTGCAACTATTATATAGCCGCGCCCGATATCCGCTTCATAAGGCAAAGATTACATAATAATTCGCCGCTGTGAATGATTATGCAAACCGAGTTTGTCTTTGAATTGCCGTTCGCGAGAGAAGCGAACGATTTCCACAATCATATCGCAGTTCGAATTGCATCGCAACGGGTGTACATCTTCGAGCGAGCAAATCTAAGAAGCATTACAGTTGTGCAGCGCGGAATATAACTCTGGTGAGTGCAATTTTTTTTTTTTTTTTCTAACGTGAAAACTACTTTTCGCTCACAACAAATCGTCTCGGTTGTATCGAAACTTGATAAATGTTGCGAAAGCAAAAACCAAATCGAACGCAAGATTGAATTCTGATTGGAAACTCGTGCGAAAATAATTTCTTTTTCTTTCTCGATACGTTATAATAGTCACATGTGAAAGATTAATGATCCGACCGGGGATGGCTGACGGGCAAGTGGCAGCAACTACCGTTCATTGCGCCGTTTAGCGACCTATCAATGTCGTCTCGGCCCGAGGAGAGAAGTACAGGAAGCGATTCCTCCAATGGTTGTCGAAAATGTGTCCGGCAAATTTATATCCACAAAACAGCTGTTGTAACAAGCGCCCATCTATATCACTTTCAGAACACAGAAATTGGGTTACACGGTGGCCAAAGAGAGCGATGGCCGAAAAATTGGGTCAAAGATTCTCGACGAGGTTGATTGAGATTGCCGCGCGCGTTCTCACGGGGCAAAGGAATTTCCTGTCAAAAACAGAGAGAGAGAGAGAGAGAAGAAGGCCACCGTGTCACGTGGAAATATTTACCCTTAATATAGCTCAAACAAACTATATTATCGCGCGGTACGTTGTTTAACGAACGATATCGTCAAGCCGACGAGAAACGACACTGTGTCGGACCTTACGTCAAAAACGATGCGCATTTAATAACAATGCGAGGAGAATTTATATTTGTGCGCTTTCTCGGACACTTCGAGGAAAATAATATTATTGCATAATTGACTGACGTTAAAGACGGAATTCACAAAGACGATAAATCCGTTTGTTTTGCAGTCGGTGCAAGCTCATTACAGTCCGATAAATCGTCGCACTTGTGCAAATCGCGTTACGACAATCTCGGAAGAATTCACGCGTGCGCGAGCGAAGTGCGTCCGTGTGTTGCAGTTAAACCGCAGAGCTCGTATTTAACATCCCACGCGGTTAAATATGTGTGCGCGCAGTGGCGATGAATAGGACGCACCGTTTACATTTCCGAATGAAGTTTTCTAGTTGGTTCGACCGGGTTTAATCACGAGTTGTGTCTCTCTCTCTCTCTCTCTCTCTCTCTCTCTCTCTCTCTCTTTCTCTCGTCAAGCGCGCGGTTTCCGACGAATATATCAACTCTTTCAATACCGATCCGGTTTATGAAGAGAAATTTTACGAGCTTTTTTGATGAGAGTTATGTAAATACGTGGGGAATTTTTTTTGTACTCGATTTTTGAGCCAACTAGCAAATTCAGAATATCATCGAGTATATACAGATATAACAATAGAGAAACTAATTTTCACATTCATGTAACGTCAAGATTAAAATATAATGAATGTCGAGATTGCAAATTTAATTGAATAGCTGGAGTATCATTAAAATTTTATACGTACGTATAAAAAGTTTAAGTTTATGTAAAATAACGCTCATTAGTGTCGCTTGCAATTTGCTGCAACATCGTTTGCTTAAAATTTACATTTGTCGCGTCCGATCGTCAGCAATAAATCAACTTTTTGAGTGAAACAGCGTCAACGTTAATCGATCGATTCGCGTTTTCGGGAGTGCGGTAATCTATGCCAGTCTATCTGGTTTACGGTCCCCGACGTGATCGGGACAAGAATAAGTTCGTTCGTGCACAGGACGTAGTAACGTTTCGCGCGCAGTGCAGTGCCCGGGACTTGCTCAATCTGATTGAATCGCTCCGCCTTATCAGCGCCCAGGTACGACCGTAATTCTGAAACATCCGACTGATCCCGCGCCCGACTTCCTTCCGTAACGGCCCGATATATCCGACCGAAGCGAAGACGGACGCGTGCGGGTGTTACGGAAATATCAGAAACCATCACCCGACCGTATATAAAACCGCGTGGCGTCGTAAAGTATCGCCGGGCGTAACGTAATGCGAGGAATAAAGTGTCCCCGTATTAAGGTTTATCTTTATAAACGGCGTGAATCGTTTAACCGTAATGCGGCGAATCGCGCGCAGGGCTGTTTGCCCTTCTCCGTGTCGTTCTCTGCGAGAATGTATATTTTTCGCAGTTCAGCGTTATAAAAAACGCACTCACACACGTGTGTGATGCATGTATTAATAAAATGTGTAATGCGCACGTTCGTTTTGTGTCTAGTTATTTTTATAGACTAATAAAATATCTCACAACAATGGTTATTACTTTTTTTTGAAAAAAAAAGAAGAAAAATTAAATTACAGAGCCTATGGTCGAAGTAGATCCAGGTAGGTAGTAGTCAATTTTGAATGTCCACCTTCTACCCTGGACCATAGGCTCTGTGGTTTAATTTTTTTTTCTTTTTGATAATTTCGTCGAGCCGTCATTTTAATATTAATTTTTTTTTTTTATTTGATTTGTAATGCAGTTTCAAAAACAATACGCTAACATCGTGCGAAATTCTGCACACTCGTTGCAACCAAATATAATAATGTCCGCAGTAATTCTGTTTGGTGCCGTAGTGGTATCGCGGGTTGTTCTCTCTTTTTCTCTCTCTCTCTGGTTGTATAAACAACATTCTTAGCAAAATCATTGGACTGAGGTCAGCCACGCTGTGTATCGTACGGTAATTGCGCGTGCGCGCGTCACGGTCCGGGAGAGTTGAATCGCGATTGAAAAATTGCCACGAGCACATAAAACATTCTCACGTATTGCATTTCGTATCCGTTTCGTGGAATGGCACGCGAAAATCGGTTGCGCTGTAAAAGCGTTTCGAGAAAGACGAGTCGATTAAGCGCGAACGGAAGTGTTGCTGTTCTACCGTCATTCTTCTTTCCTTCCGTTCGGGACGCGTCTATAAGACGTTCGTTTCTCCAACTCGAAATCGATTTCTTTTCCGGGATGAACACCAGCCGCGGTGCGAGTCCGGTGATCTCGAGGAGGGACACAAAGATGCGAGGCGCGCCGCGAAAAAGTTCAAAGTGCAGCGAACACTTTTTGTATGTGTATGTGTGTGTTTGTGAGAGAGAGAGAGAGAGAGAGAGAAAGAGAAAAAGTTGGCAAACTCTTCAGGATCACCTCACATCGGCGTATGCTAAATAGTCGACGTTCTTATTTCGCGGAACATATATATATATATATATATATTATATGCGCGAGTGCGTAGTCCTCGGGCAAAACTTCGGCACGTTTTATCACAAAACGTTTTCCAACAATTGTCGTTAAACTTTGCAAAATCTACGTTCGTGAATTTTTACTTTGAAAGATCTTAATTGTCTGGAAAGTCTCACTCTGCGTGAGAGAGAAATTGAGAAAAAAACCGGCAGTTATAAATTCACCGCGAGCGACTTATCCGAAAATACAACGAGAATCTCGCAGCATTTTCTTTTTTTCTTTTGTTTTTTTTTTTTTTTACTTGCTTCTTTCTCGCGCGGTAACCATCAAGTCGTATCTCGAACACCATTCCAAAACTAACGGTATCAGTGCAATAGCGTGTGTACTCTTTGTCGCATTCCTAAATGCGACTCTTCCCCGCGCTTCTTATCGAGCCTGAAGAATGGTAACGATCCTCGAGACACATCCTCGAATCCTTTGACCCGCATTCGGCCGAGCCGTTGCGTCCCAACGTCACCGAGAGCGGAATCCTTACTCACTGTGCAAAGAGAGCGCGCCCATATTTTGGATTTATTTCCGCGCCACCTCGGTAGCGACTTCCGGACGCGAACTTTTCGCCGGCGCGCTTTCACGAACTCGATATAGCGGAAAATTGCTTTCCTTGCGAAACTTTTTCCCGAGACATTATCCGACGAGCTCAGGTTTATCCCCCTTCTGTGCCGATCCCGAGATCGATGCGACGACTGTTTTTCTGCAGCGACTATCGTGAATTATATATCGCGAAATTCTCCCGGAGCGTCTTTGTTAGTTTTTGATATTTATTTCGCATTCCAGACAGTCATTTAACTTTAAGCGTTAACACATTTCTATGGGACATTATATCGGGCAAATATATAAAAGTTCCGAGTATATAGTTTAGACCTTCGGTCAGATAACACGAAGATACCAAGCCAGAAAAAGACCTCGCAGCGGAATTCGAACTCGGAACCTCCAAAGCACGAAATATAATACTTCGTACCGAGACACTGAATTAACCGGGAAAGTCGATCGAACGTCGAAACGTGTACAATACCACGAAATGAACGTGAAAAACTTCAAACTACGCACGACTGATTTTATTCACATTTTTATACTCCGAAACATATACGATATGTTTCGATAAGCCCGAGAAAATATATTCGGAAATGGCAAATCGATTTTTCGATACCGCAGAATTACCCGTGAGATCATAGTACGCGAAGTGGTTTATACAATAAAATAATCCCATTATATACGCAGCAGACACGTATTTAGTTTCAAATTTTTTTTTTTTTTTTTTTTTTTTTTTTTTTTTTTTTTTTTTACGCGCGTTCTCGCACTTGAAACTCAATACTGGCAGAAATTGCTCCCGCGTGAAGGCATTTTGAGCGCGTTATCGTACACACACGCACGCTCTTTGTTGCCGATTCGCAAACGCACGGTAACGAGAGTTCTTATCACGATTCCGTCGGCCATCGTGAAATTGCAACAACACGGTTTTAAAACCGGCGCTGTCACGCGACAGCGAACGCGCAACAAAGCGATTCGTTAGCGCGCAAAATATAGAGAGTCGTAGATAATTGCAACCTTGTCTTTCTCGAGGAGAAGATAGTCCACTCTGTGTCTCTGGGATTTTCTCAATCAAGAAAAGAAGAAGAAGAAAGGAAATGCGGGCAATAGGTCTTATCGTGTTTTAAAAAAGAAGTGATAAGAGAGATTTCACGTTGCAATCATCGAGGCTCGAAAAAAAACAAAGAGATAAAAGAATTTTACAAAAATCGCGAATTATCTTTCGCACACGCGCTTGTCGCGAGATTTATGGCCGAATTTTATATATTTTATACGTCATACTGGAATGTATTACGCACGGTAATGTTACAGCGCAATTTTGCGCTTTTTCGCAAAATATTTTTACTAATATTTTTACTAATGGACGCGTGCGTTATTTATTATTCCTCCAAAATGGCAAAACAGTTGCGAATGCGCTTGAAAATAACGTCGACGATTTACGGGAACGTCGAGATTATATCGAGTATTCTCGTTCGTGTATAAATAACGTCCAGCGGCTGCTAATTTTTATCGCGTTAGTATTGAGACCCGTGATTAATGGAGCGCGCGATGTGAAGGCGTTACTGCACGTTGTAGACTTTATTATAATATAAGTCGATGAAGGGAGAAGTAGGTCGCTGACCGATGTGGAAAATTCGAAATATCATGGAGGAAAAAAAACGCGCGCGCGAGAACTATTTTTCACAATGCCGCCCTATTATTTCACGGGTTTTTCTCTAGACTATTATACACGTGAAAAAAAAAGTAGGTTGCACGGCGCGCACAATAACTGACGCTTAACAAAACTGAAAGTCCAGTAAATTAGAGCGTGCATCAGGCTGTATGATCTGGATGCGCAGATACGTTTCCACCCGGGCTCTATATTTTCAGACTAAAATCTCTCCCTCCCCTTCTTCTCCCTTTGATGGTTTTCATAATAGGCAATGGGTTCACGTAACTTTTTGAATTTTTACGAGCATCCTCGACAGTGCCGCGGCGGTGCTGGTGCGGTTCGCATTTGTTCTCCACTGGGAGAAAAATATAGGTTGCATAATAAAAGAGAAGATCCATGTGAATCACACGAGGAGTATATACGTTGAATTATACGTGAGCAGAGATACGCGCCGTACCCGCACGGAACACATAAAGCGCGCATGCACGCGTCGGTTCGTACATATACAATATATACATATATACAATATATACATATACATATATATGTGTCTAAAAAAAAGGACATCCGCGCGTGTATCGAGAAAAATGTCGTGCAATTCGTGTCAAGCCGATGGATTCGTTTTAACAAAACGACTGTCCCTGACAGCGTCACGTGCAACTCGGTGCGCGCGCCACCCCCTTCTTCCGCTTATCGATTAAAGAATAAAAACAGCAACAGCGTGCTTAATTAAAGCTCGTACGCAGACTGTGTACGAGCTAATTTTACAATATACGAAATTCAGTTATTTCTCCGCGATATTCGCGTACACCTATAATGAAAACTAAAACATTGTACGTCCGCGTTGTATTTGCAAGCGCGCGTCTTCGCGATTCCGCAATTCGCTTTTCGTTTTTTTTTTTTTGCGGTTCTCTCTCTCGCTCTTTACGATCCCCTACTGATACCACGAGAGTATCATTGCAACCTCTATAATCTTCTCGCGAGAGAGTTCGATCACGTCTACGCTGATCATCCTTTGCCATTCTCTTCGTCGATATCTTCATACAGACATTATTGTGCAACACTATACCGCACGATATTCGCAATTGACAAAAGGACTTTGTAGAAGGAATGATACGACATATTGTCAGCATATTCCAAACATTTCGATTCGCGCTGGGAGAGATAGTGATATATATTTCTGACTAAGTATTTTTTTTTCTTTTTTGCTATTTATTTCTTTCTCTTGCGCGAAAAATATTTGCTAAAACAAAAGAAAAAAGAATTGTATACAGAAATATCTATCTTTTTATATTTTCTTCGTGATAATTCGATACACGCAGCGGGAAATAAAAGAGCAACGTTTCTTCTTACCATCGCAACTCATCCTTGATACTTTCCTCCTTCAGTATCTCCATTGTGCTCTCTTAGATTGCCCGCGCGATTGTTCGAAACGAGGCGTGCACAATTGATTTTTATATAACGTGGGCGTGTGTGTTTTGCCGTGTACATATATATACGCCGTGAAAGAAACAGATTTCCATTGGATTGCGTGTAAATGACGAGCCGCATTTTTCGATGTATTTTCATTCGTATTGGATAATGAACTAGGCCGGGATTAAATTGCACCGTGAGAACGGTGCAGTATAAACCGTGATAGATTGAGATATTTTTGAGATAAAGTGAAGCACGCGCTTTATCCGTCAGAATTGATTTCGCTCGTAGTTAATCCCACGATAGATGGATCGACTTATTCGAGTTAATCTTCTTCGATGTGTTATAGATCGTTCGATCTCTTTGTTCAATCTCATATGACTAGAATATTTAGAAAGTTTGAAACATGTGTATTATATATATATATGTGTGTGTGTGTGTGTCGTCACCTGAGGCCGTCTATGTGTTTTATTGTCCATGGAAAATCGATGAATACAGAAAGCTACAGCCCTCAGGTGACGACGTGTCTGCGCGCAGTCGCGTTTTTTTTTAGAAACAAACAGCAAACAAAAAAAAAGAATTTTTTTTTAATACAGATTTCGACAGCACGGAATTGAAAATAAACTTCCGCGCGATCGCGCAAAGTGTTCTGCCGCTGCGCAAAGGACTCGCGTCCGCGAAAATTTTGATTTTCCACGTTCTTCCGTATTTTTACTGCATCATCCACCTTGCATTTTTCAAACAACTTGTTGACACTTATGCAAATGTGTGTTGTGTGTGGCGACCGCGTGCACGACGACGATGCATGCAAGTTTTGTGCTCTGTCATTCTGCAGCAAAACTTGCGGAGTCGACGGAACGGCCGTTTTCACATGCGCGGGGGGAACAATGTAAAACGTACGACAGATGGCCGGACAGAAATTTTTACCGATATTTCGATGCCAAAATGCATTTTGATAACGAATTTTCGCGATAGTTTTTATGTTGATTTCGCCAGACACGCTCGTGACCTAGTCAAGAATTCGCAATATTCGTAAATTACAGTACATGTTTTTAAGACCGACAAAGCTTCGTATTTTTCTTGAAAAGTTCGCCGAAAGAAGTGCAGTCTCTCGCCGACAGAGAATATACTCTAACATTCCTCTCCGATGCAGTTATGAGACGATGGACGAATTTTCTGAAGTCCGCGAGAGACGTGTGTTGTTTTTGTCGTCGGAGGAAAAGTATCTTATCGCGTCGTGCGCACGGTAGACGAAATTTTTCAAATTATCGTTGTGTAGCCTATTGTGTTCGGCGACAACTGGCAATGAGAGAAAAAGAAAAAAGAAAGAAAGAGAGAGAGAGAGAGAGAGAGAGAGAGAGAGAGAGAGAGAGAATCGTCGCTATGGAACTCTCTGCGGGAAAACATATCTTTTCGCAACTTCCATCGGGGATTCCTCTGTCGCGCGTGCGGCGACGAGTGCACGCGTGACAAGCGAAAAAGATTTCGCTCAGTGCATTCGCATCCCGTTTTGTGTGTGTGTGTGTGTGTGTATATATATATATATAAATAAACAAAAGAAAAAACAAAAAAGAATGCGGTGTGTTTTATCATGTACGGGCTGGCAGGATGCCACGACCACGCACGACTTCACACCGCGGTATTTTGTTAGTTTCCGTCTCGTTAGGCGGAAAATCTATTTCTTTACGTCGGGTATTGTGAAAACGCGAGTTGCATCGACGTGCATCCGAGCGCGGTCGCGCGCTCGCCACCCACCCGCGTAGCAAACACGACGACGAGAGTGTTTAGGACGAGAGATCGGAGAGTTTTTTTTTTTTGTTTTCGACTCCCCTTCCTCCTCTCTCATCCCTCTTTTTCTAGTGCTTGGTATTTATTTTTTTTCTCTCTCTTCCTTTTGCTTCGATCGAGGACCGCAAGCCATTTGGATTTTAATCGAAAAGCCAGGATTTATGCTATTGTGCGACGATCGCGATTGTTCGCGCGCGAATTCTATTATCCGCGTACGCGATAATACACGCCGAATATAGCGGCGGCCATTGTGCGAGCTAGCACCGCAAGCATGATAATAAAAGAAATTATCGTTGTCGCGATCTCTCGCTGCTATTGCAAAATTAATTGGCACGATCGCCGAAAGCGGGGGAGGATCCCGCTCCAAGTGTTAATATTTGTTTGGTTTATAACGCGCGCGCGGTCGAGAGAGAAGAGTATATTTTCCGCGTGTTCCGCGAAAGTGTTATCTTTCTCGCACACCGAGAAAACTCACGGCAGGTTTCAACTACCTTGTATTGTGATAATATACAAAGTGTGTGGCTTTACAAAATGTTCACAACAACTTTTTATACGTACTATGTAGATGTGTGTGTGTGTGTACATAAATAGAGTATCTTGTGTAAGATATTCGTTTAATCCCCGTAACACATTTCAACGTCGATGTACAACGTCGACTATATATGCAAACGATCGTATAAAGGGACTGTGCGCGCGGAAAAAACATAAAAGCATTATTTTAAGCGCGTATATATTTCCTCTTCGCTGGATATATATATATATATATGCGAACCCGCGCGCGGAAAACTTACGTTGTTGGCCTCCGCTCTGTAAAACCGGCGACCAGCATTTCACAATTGCCGTGAGCTCACTTAATGCTTATCATTTTGCAACCGCGTTTTCGTGTTATGAACACGTCGTTTTTTTATTGGTGGAAAAACCATAATGAGATTCTTCCACAAGGAGAACGCGCGGAGTTTTACCTACAAATATATCATATGTAAGCGCACGCGTTTTGTGGGTCTTCGGTGAAACCAAACGAGCCGGGATTGTATATCCATGTCAAAATCCATAATAATATGCGACTCAGGGAAATTATCGTAGGAACGTAATTGAATTTTCTGCCGCGCGTTGTTGAATTATCTTCTCTCTTTCGATCTGCCGGGGTAGAGCGCGCGGCCGAAAATGAAAATCACGTTTAAATCATGTAACTCATATTAACGTGCGCATTCGACGATGAAACACGACACAATGTCCGCGGATATTTCAAATTTTGCATGATGATGCTTTTTATGAAACACGCTTGAAGCAACAGGAGCGCGCGCGTCTACATACGGTTTTGAAAATTTCACGCAACCTCGCGGCCGTCGATTTATTCGCGTGTCGAATAAATTGCGGAAATAGTTGTTACGATGCGTATTTGCAAAATTCACATCCCCGAATATTAGTCCCCGAATATTAGTGTTAATCCGTGCAATATTCTATCCGAAGCGTTCTCGTGAAAGCACGAAATAACAGACCAAAAAAATTAATAAATAAAATAAAGACAAATATTTCCGCTACTGTAAATACGCGCGCGTTGATTCAAGCGAGTCCCTAACGGGCGTTCGCGGGAGTTGGCTAATAGTTCGGCATTAGTTGTTTACTTCGTTGACTTGACATTTCTCGCAGTGTGTATTGCCATGCATCGCGCTGCGTCAAACTTGCTTGCTTGCGTTTCCCGCGTCGCGGCAGAATAGATTACCATTGTTTACGTGACACAGTATCAGAAATTATATCCAAGCGTCGCAAAGTAACAGAGGTTCTCACGGTGCATAACTGCATGACGAGCATAGCATGCAAAGCTCGATACCGCCCGTAGTGTCCGTTTATTGTGTCGCGTACGAGAGCTCAAAGCTCGTGTGCGGCAGTTCATAGCGAAGTGCATAGGTACATATACGCGTGAGGCTATAATCTCGATTAGAGATCGTTTCAGCTAGAGCAAGCGAATTGCGATCAAAGGGACGCCGGCAAACACAGTCTGTGTGTGTGTGTGTGTGTGTGTGAGAGAGAGAGAGAGAGAGTGTGTGTGTGTGTGTGTGTCAAGTGTGCGAAAAAGAAAAAGAAAACGCGAAATTGCTGAGCGAGCTTCTCGCCGAATTATTATCGGCTATCAATCCGCGACGTCGCGAAAATGAGATTTCCGCCGATAGAACGGCGGTAGAAATTGATGCCGGTCCGCGAATTCGGTCGGCGAGAAATCTTTTTACCTGGTTAGTTTTTTGGCGATTCAATTCATCCGTCATACGTTCCGCGTTTCTACTCGCGCTCTCGTCTCGCGCAATCAGCAGTCGCAGAGCTTTAACGACGTTATCGAGGAAACCGTGATTGAAGTAATATTTGCTCGCCGGTTATTAGCAATTAGTCGGCGTCGTGATTTCCCGACCGAACTGACTTCTCGATCGCGGATATATGCGCGCGCGCGCGCGCACGCACGCGGGGCAGAAAAAAAAGAAAAAAATACGCGCGCGTACGTCGGAAGAAACTTTTGTATATCACCACTTTATTATATCCCCGAAGCTTTTCGCGCCAAGTCCGCAAACATCGTCAATCTTTCCGGCGAACTTCATCCAAGTTTCGTTGTGGATACGATAAAGATGAAAGGATCCTTTAAATAGCTATATATATATATATCCCTCCCCCCTCCCATACACTGCCTATAATATAATGTACAATGTAATTTATAACTATTTTTTATAAACATAATATGATATACCATTTTTCCATATAATGTGATATACTATTTTTTTATATGTAATATACTAATTTTTGAACATCATGTAATATACCAGCACGTCGTTAAATTAAAAGTTATCTCACGCGCGTGTAATAAAATAATAACACACGATTGTCTTGTTACACTTTCTAAGTTAAGAGTCTCTCTCCGTGATCTGATCTACTTTAAACACAAGCGAAAACTTTTTCTCCCCAAGTGGTATCGCCCAGAAATAATGTTGACGTTACTTGTATTGCAGAGGCAGTGTCGTGCATATCGCGACCATAGATCCGTATTCAAATGCCGGGAGATGGTAGTTTCTTCTAATCTACAAGGACGGCGAGTGGGCGGCAAGACAGCCACCGCATCCCTTTTAAAAGTTTCATCCGGTCATTTATACTGCTGCTCGACTCTGCGACGTATCTTCCACGTACCTACTCGTTTTCTTCCCCTTTTACCCCCCCCCTCCCTCCCCTCTCGTTCTATATCGGTGTAAACGTACGATCCTCGGAATCCGTCTAGCATAAATATTCCAAGCCGAGCCTCGGATGTTCTCGCTGCCGATGAATCAGATGGGCGGTGGGTTGTGACAGCGCTTCAAAATAAATGTTTCTCAAACCCGCGCGCCTCGAGTATCACCCCCCGTTTCTCTCTCTCTCTCTATCTCTTTCTGTCTCTGATTGTCAGCTACTGAATTATGGATCCGCATCTGTCAAGAACTTGTAGGAATAAATACCGCGAATATCGCGTTCTTCGCCGCGCTCGATCCGTCGATGCGCGCGATGTTTGCTCTTGTAAAAGATTAAAGTCGAGAGTGGTCATGCACCGTCGAGAGACGTTTCCAAGAAATTTTCGGAGACATTTATCTTCCGTCAATTCTCCGCAAAACTGACATATCGTTTTTCGCGGCTGCGCGAAATATTATGAGGGAATCCTCGCGCGCGTGAATCGCAAACGCGTCCGTGTTTTGACATTGAAATTAAAGGGATGGCGCTTACATGTTGGCGCACTTTAACGAGGAGCGAGAGAGAACTGTTCTCCTGCGGGCCGCGTAAAAGTGCACGTCCCGCAACGGCGGCTGCTTGTACAGTCCAAATCGAAGTTGCGTAATTAATCCCGTCCAACGCGCGTGAACTGAATCCTTTCGGCTTTTGCTTCGTTTACGCTCGCTCGCTGATATGTGCTGTAAGTACTCGCGCCCGTGGCTTTCGTGGCAGTTTCGCTTCTTTTGTCGTCTCTTTACCGGCGATAAATGATTAAACCGCGCCGATGGTTAACAGCACGATAATAACCGTCGCGTCCTTGTCGCGAGTTTGCCGATCAGAGAGAAAAAATAGAGTGGCGTCAGATTTCCGCGAAGCCGTTCTTCGATTATTCATAGCTCGTCGGCGCCGCTGAACAATGCACATATACACACATGCATATAATGTGTACATACATACATATATGTGCAGTTGACACAGTGATCGGGGAATCCACATGTGCGGAACAAAAGTCCTTGACCCGATAACTCGATTGTCTTCGACGACGGATAGTCACCTCTGTGTAAATAGTGTTACATGTACGCTGGTCATTGTTTCTTTTGACGTGCTCGTAAAGCTCGTAGCGGCTGATTGGAAATATGTAGACTAGTAGAGTAGTAGAGATATACGTTTTTTCGCAAATACATTGGCGCGCAATAAGAAATGGATGATATATATATATATATATATATATATATATATAGGTATATTGCTATCGAAAACAAAAATAAAGTTTTATCATCTGGAGAATTTTTTGTAAAGAATAACAGAACGTGCTCTTTTTTATAAAAAGAAAAATGAGAGAGAATGTTTTTAAAACTGCAATAAAATTAAATTCAAGATTTTTCTCGATACTTTTGGAGAATGAGAGAGAGCTGGTGTATTACATTTTATCATTACGTTTTTACGAGAGAGATCCCGACGTTTCTTATGAATTGTATTTTATTTCACATTTTTAATGCATGATATTCCACACGATATTCATAAGTTCCGTGTGGTGAGATTAAATCTATTATAATCCTTTTACATCTACGGTTAATTCTTAAGTTTCGCGCACTGCTATTGGCAGCCATTCGTGTCCACAGCTATAGAGCACTTGGTGTTGTGCCACTCTCTTGAAGTGTCGCGTGCTGTCGTCCACACGCACTTGTCGTTCTATTTTATTCATGCGACGCGCGGTGCGATGTGAATCTATGTCGAGGCGGGGATGAGAAGAGAGTGAAGAGACAAAGTAAGAACGCGCGCGCGGATATCGGGAGTGGCAGTCGACACTTCTATCAAGTCACCGAAATCCGAACGTGACAATGGGAGAATGTAAATCTCGTCAGCTTCTCTTGTTTTGAATCATCGACAGATAGAAACTTGTAAAATATGTGTAGAATTATATATATATATCATATTCTTATGAACTTCTCTCTTTCTCTCTCTTTCGCAATATATTTTAGTTAAATTTTACTCTCAAAAGAGCTTTATATTAGATAATAACATTATATATATATATTAGATAATAACATTATATATATATATATATATATACATATATATATATGTATATATATATATATAGAATAAAGGGTAGAATTTAACTAAAATATATATTGCAAAAAAGAGAGAGAGAGAAGTTCATAAGAATATGATATATATATATATATACGAGTATATAATTCCACACATATTTTACAAGTTTCTATCTGTATATTATATATTATATACATATATATTATTTTATTATTTAATATAAAGCTTTTTCGAGAGTAGAATTTAACTAAAATATATTGCGAGAGAAAGAAAGAGAGAGAGAGAGAGAGAGAGAGTTCATAAGATCAAAATTGAAGATTGACACATTTCGATCTATTTCTTTTCGTACAGAAAAAGCAAAATAATTGTGGAATGTATAAAATTTTATCGGAAATCCGTGAAAAATATGAGATACGATTTTACACATTTCTTTCCGTGACGATATTTGAGATCTGAAAATCATTAAAAAAAAAATTATGTTTAATAAAAACATTGGACGAAATTTCTCGTTTGTTCTCAAGAGTGTTTCGATTGGAAATCGCTAGCGGCTGGATGAGAAGTAACATAACGTCGAAACTTCGTATACGTGTTTCACGTACGAGCCACAAATTGCGTTGCTATGTAAGACCGGCATGGCGAACTCGCGAAACACCTGCGTAGACATGCGTTCAGCGTGCGTCGCGTGCCGACCTCTCGGCGGAAGCTAGCTTCTTTGTTCCTCCCCCTGGCTTCCCAGGAATCTCTCTGGCTTCTCTCCTACACGCTTTCTCTGTTCCCCTGTGCATACACCCATCACGCCCGAGACGGCTTTACCCGCTTTTACTGCAGCTCCCGCTGCTGCGTCATACAATGCGGCCGAGCTTTTCTCCGAGCACGCGGAAGTCGAGATTTCCGTACGCACTGATTCCTTTCCCTGCGCGCTCTCTCTCTCTCTTTTTCTCTCTCTCGTCGCTTCCTCGCCACGGCGGAAAAGTTGCTCGCAACCCCTCGGATTTGTTCGATTCTCCTCGCTCGGATATTCCGGTACTATAAAAGGATGTTTGCCTTCGCGTTGTAAATGCCGCTCGAACATCTCGCGACATGCTGACGCTATTCTGAGTGAACCAGACACACAAATTCCACATGAAATGCGAATTTAAAGAGTTCTGGTTCACGGTACATAAATGTAATTATACTTGCGAAAAAGACAGAGTAAATTGCAACACATTGAAACGTCAACACGACGTATTACAAACAGTATATATAATATTTTTCGGCTAACTCGAGTGCTTACTGAATGTTTTGCTTGAGGCAAAATTTTCGGTATAACTCCGATTGGTTATTCGCTCTTGTCAAAGTATATAAACAAATTATCGCGCTGTTAGGAAAGTTCTAACCGCTTCCGACGTCGGACAATTCAGAAAAGTAATATACTTTGTTCAATTTTAACATGTCATTTACGTAAAATATTTAACTTCGGACGTGTTACTTGTTCGCGTGTTAGCTCCTTCGTCGTTCGCTTATTACAGTTTCCTGGAAGCTTCGCGTGTATTTTGCTGACCTGACAGAAATTGACTTGTGTCGCGAGGTCGTTGAATAGCTAATCGATTATTTAAAGACGTTCGAGTAGAATGAACTAAATGCATCTGTGTGTGAGAAACTCTTGATACTGCAATTGCAAGAGCGCAAGAGATTCGTGAATACGAATTCTTCTATGTTTGCCGAAACGTCGATAAATACTAATTTCTCTCTTTCGACATACTGTGCAAATAAATTCGATTCTCGCACAACATCGCTTTTTCGGTAACTAGTGTGTAAACGCGAAAATTGCAGCATTTCCGCAATTATGTGTTTAAATTAGAGCGATGTTTCACAATAGTACTTTACAAAAGGCTGCGGTAATCGACAAAGATTTAAAAAATATATTTTGATATATTTTTACAGTAGTTTCTCTCTTTTTTTTTTTTTTTATTATATCAGAACACTACGAGCGCGCGCGTAAGCATTATACAGCTCTTTAAATTCACATCGTTACACTATGTACGTGTATACATCGTGTTTTAACTCGCGTATTTTGAAATGATCTCATCCGCGACCCATAACAAATATAACCATATAATTCCAAACTGTCAAAGTTGCGACACAAACAAGCTTCGAAAACCAATCAGCGCTCGTGTCAACAATAAACATCGAGATAAATCGAGAAAATCTCGACTCTCTGATTCTTAACACGCACTTTTTATAAATAATATTCTGGTTGATAAGAAATAAAAATGACATTATTCTATATATCAATATCGTAAAAGTAGTATTTTTGTTTAAGAACAATACCGTACTTCCATGCGACGTATCTTTTGAAGCACATCAAAGTGTAGCGAAGGTTTTTCTACAGCAGACACGGAAACTTTCTCCTTAGCGAAAGATGGAAGGAAAAATAAAAGAGAGAGAGAGAGAGAGAGAGAGAGAGAGAGAAGAGAGAGAGAGACGAACTACAAACTTGAAGTGGGTTTCCGGAAACGAATATACGCGTCCTGATTCATGCGCCAGCGATTCGAAACTGGTTCATGGCGGTAAAGGAAGAAACTCGGCGTTCTTTTCTTTGGAAGAACAAATATAATATAGCATCGAAAGGAGGAGATAGAGCGCGAACTCTCTCTCGTGATTCTTGCTCCGCATCATTCATCGATCCCTCTCGATTCAATTGTCCACTTCGCGAATAGAATACCCCCGCGTTATTATCCCGACGGAAATGGTCTCTTCGCGAAATTACGAATGGCAAAAAGTAATTTTCGTGTTGACGTAAATCCGTTTTTGTTTCGGCATAATAATATACATCAAAAAAAATCATACTATTAATCGAATCACTTCGCGGATTGAAACATCGTGCGACAAAACGAGAATAACAACGCCGCGGACCGACCGACAGCGGGAAGTTCATAAACCGTTGACGAGTCCGACGACAGCGGCTTGACAACGCGGCGACAGTTCGCGAGCTGTGCGATGTCACGTACGCCAATGGTACCAATGGCGTCGAGAACGCCAATCGTCCTCGGGAAGTTAACAGTTTCTCGATAAACCTCCCAATCGCCAACATTTTCCGGAATAACACGAAAGACGTGACGTGCTGAGGGCAGCATGAGAGAGAGAGGAAGAGAGAGAACGCCAATGTGATGATGCGCGCAAGCGAGCTATGCCCGCGGGGAAAATCTCGCGGATACACTGTACTCTTTACCTCGGCTTTGGTCTCTCTCACTTTGGTCCTCGTAGCAATCAGCGACGAATATTTCTTGCGACTCGCTCTGGAATTTCTCGCGATATTGCGCAAAACCCGTTATTTTACAGTCTCACTCTATAAAATAAATAAAAAGTCCCTCTCTCTCTCTCTCTCTCTCTCTCTCTCTCTCTCTACTTTCAAAATGTATTACGTGCGCGATGATGTTTAAAAAATCATATATATATTTTTTTAATCAATTATCGCGATATTTCGCAAAACTAAAAGTGCGCTCGTGTTCAAAACTGTTCGGATTATTTAATAACAATTTAATTGCAGGTTCTCTTATAATAAAAAAAAAAAAAAACGAGAGAGTAAGACTCTTGTACGAAATAAAATTGTTTTATATAGCTCGCGCGGAGTTAGCGTACGATTTCTAGGTGAAATAATATTTTCATGGACGTATAGTCGAGATATACGTACGGTCTCGACTATACGAGAGAGAGAGAGAGAGGAGAGAGAGGATTAAAATGGAGAGCCATCCATGAAAATTGCTAAGGGCAAGAAGAGTCTCGTTGGTATCCGGGTCATCACCTGACGCCACGTCGTTGTTGTAAGCGGATAGAGGTACGAGTATCGCTTACGTGAGAGAGGGTGTCCGTCTGATTGCTTCGATCGGACGAAACGTCTCCTAAGGGATATCGCGACACTGAGAGATTTAATCCAAATTCTTCGAATACGTTCAGCTGCGCAGCGAAATGTCACACGAGAATAAGATCGCGCATGACTAACGTAATTTTATGAAGTGTGTGTGTAACATACATTTACTTCTTTTTTTTATTTGTTTAACCTTACTTGCGCGTAAATATAATAGAAATGACATCGACGATTGTATCGATCAAGTATGAGTTGAGAAAATTACGCGAAATCTCGATTTAAAAAGGCACGAGAAAGTGCTTCTTCTTTTATCGGAGCTTACGCATATCTCACGAACTTTTCCGGCATTGTAGCACCTAACAAAGCGCCGCGACGAAAATGTGGAAGTTTATCACGCGCTACGTTACAAACCGCGAAACTTCGAATATCGACTTCGATCATTTCGGTCGTTTGTCACGTCTTGTACGTGCTATATACGCGAGGCGCGAACAAGATCCATGTATTTGGCAAGGTTCGTCGCGCGAGTTAAATTGAGATGAAGACGCGACGAGTGAGTTTTCTTGCTGGCGTGGAAAAATCAAATCGGATCGACGAGAACGTCGTTTTTGCGCGCGCGCGCACTCGTCGAGAGGAAGCGAGCGATATTATGCGAGAGTAAAAAAAAAAAACTCTGGCGATTCGTATTGGACTCGCGCGGGCTTCGTAAATGGCACGAAATACAAAAAAAAAGAGAATAAAAACCTCTCCTTCCCAGACTTCATATTGTATCTCGTCCGCTAAGCTCCGGTTGGCTTACACATCGCCAGTATCATCTCAGTGAAAAGAGAGCTCACTCCAATTGCTTTAGGTAGCAGGCCGAGGCGTTTCCTAAACGGCTGAGCCATTTTCTTGAACGACGGCGGGAGTCGATTCGGATATACTCCGGACAGCGAGATCCTATGTCGGAGTGTGTGTTCGAGCCGGCTCTACTTTCAGACAGAAACGTAATTTGACCTCCCCTCGTGAGGAATGCGCGCTCGCTCTCTCGTTGTTTAGAATTTGAATATCCTCGAGAGGATGTTATATATATATATATAGAAACGGCGCGTGTATAATTCGCGCATGATATACACGTTCAGTTTGTGCACTTTGTACTCACTTTGGTAATTGAATCGGATGGAAATGAACTCGCTCGCGCATTTTTGCGCGACGATCATTTATTAAATTTTTATTAAATTAAATCAGACTAGTTACACATTTCTGCAACGTGTATACACGTTCGAGATCTCGTATATATTTTTTCTCGGTGTGACGTAAAATCGAAGTGTCATATATTTTCTTATTTCCAACCAATGCCAAGCTTTTATTTACCGGACCGTGCGAGAATAGCCTAGGCACAATCGACGCTAAGTAACCGATTAATTATTCACTCTGTGATTAGACGCTGGGGCAGGCCGCGGCCACCCGAGCGGCTTTCAGCGTTGCGATTCAATTTATCGCGAATCAATATCCGCGGCGTCTGGACTTAATGGCTTCCCGGTGCACACTGGCCCGGGTCAAGGGGTCGGCTATCCGCAACACCACCGTCATAAACGTATCGCTGAGTCCGCGTCTTGCCAGAAACTTGCTCGGCCTCGCTTGCTGCGTCCCGGCAGCGGCGGCTGGAAACAGTGGAAACACGCCGCGTTGTATAATCTTAATGGACTAAACGACTTCCTTCGGCCGGAACGACGGGCGCGTTTCCTCAACACACGTACACGCTGCGCGCATATTAGATACGCGCACACACTGTTACTCGACCTGAGATTCTAAATTCGGATCGATGATCGCAACGATGCCGCGTCTTTTCAGAAACACATTGCGAGGATCTACAAACTCGTGCATGCGGTTCGGAATATGTTGTACAAGTGATATGTCGCGCAGTTCCCTGCTTGATCCGCTTGGTATACGCAAAGTTTATTGTTTGCCACGGAAGTTGGACGCGGCGAAGCGAGCGTTTACTGTACCAGTAGGTCGCGAACTCAAACGCGATTAAATTTAATGCCCGACTCGATGCTGCATTTGAACGCTACAGTCCGCGCGCGTAGGTTGCACCCGAAAGTCGAGACTTCTCGGCGATTAATCTCGAGCGGAAGAAGGGAGAGAAGGGGTGTGTACTTGGCGCGCGAAACGGCTTCTCACGTGCTCGCAACCCACGATTCTCTTCGCGCGCGAGAGATGAGATCGGAGACTCCGGGAATATCTCATTGGCTCGATCTTCGCTGCGAGCATCGACTCCGCCAGATTTTCCAATTGCTTTCGCGCGACAAACGTGCCGCGCCGAAGAGGCAAACACACAGATATCGATGTTCCTTAAAAGACAAACGATATCGCCGAGCGATAAGGAAGCCAATCCAGATTCGACCGGAATTTGATGGTGGAATTCGAGTTTCGCTTTCCCGGTGCGGATCTGTAATCCGAAGTTATCCGAGGAAGAGATCGCGAGAAACTTTCGATCTCGAGACGTTTCGAGTTCCGGTTGGCGAGTTCTCTCTTGGAAGATGGCTTTAAATGGCCGGGATCTGTTAATGGATCCGACTGGGGGTTTGCGGTATTAAGATACGCGCGCGTCGCGTTAACGTTCGGATTACACTCTATATCTAATCAATATTGCCATCGCATGACCGCAATATTTTTCGTGAATTTCTGCGGAGGAATCAAGTTTCCAAATGAAACATCTCGGTCGCATCTCGCTTGCACGGAATAAAATGCAAAGCTGATAAAATCTCGAGCGGAAGAAGAGTCGGATAAAGAAGAGTGCGAAACGGTTTTCATATGCTCGCCACACAATACGTGTTATATGTATTATAGAAATTCTCTCGATTGCGATTTTAAATAGTACAGAGTTGTTAGTAACTAAATGGCTTCTATTGTGAATTATGCGCCGCCATATGAATTGCAGCGCTGCCATTGTTACAATGACTATTGTTGCAGACCGTAATTACCTTTCTGTACGCGCGGGAGCCATTCAGTATTTACTCCACATATATATCAATAATTTTTTATACGTTTCCGTGCAAGAAATTACATGTGAAAAAATTATATACTTTTATATTTAACCTTCCGTAAATTGCCGCGAAACACGCACATCGCGCACAAGGTTTTTCGTCAACCACGATCGGGAATGACAACGCCGTAGCTTTTCTTCGCCGGCGATAAGGTTGCACCTTCTGACAATCACAAAGAGAACGTGTATATATAATGTGTACACGTGCGGAGATCTCGAGAGCCTATGCATTTAGAGTGCACTCCGCGGAAACGACGGTGGATGGACCATCCGACGCTATTTTCTTCGCGTAGTCAACTGTCGAGTTGAATTTGCGACTCGACGACTCTCGACTTTCGTCGTCAAAAGGAAGAGCCGGCCCCAAGTGTGTTTCGAAAATTTCGAAATAACCGCGAAAAACCTCTTTGCGATACTCGGTAGTAAGGGAATAAAATCAGCACAGAAGAAAAGGCGAGACGCGAAGAAAAGGATAACGAGTGAGTGCGAGACCGCGCGCGCACGAGAGTTTCTACTCTTGGAAAATCGTCGGCGATACAGACACTCGCGGGAAAAACGATCGATAAAGGAGAGGAGAAACACGCAAATCGGCGGACGAGGTCGAAACGGCGGTGGCAGAATCAGAGAAGAGGACAATGGAAAGAAGCGAAAAGAAGATGAGCGACAAAAATAAAAGTGTCGACGATAGGTAGGCGCTCTCCCTCCCCTCCCCCTGAGTACTCGAAGTCATCCTACCTTCCAGCCCTCATTCATTTGGGGGAATGTTTCATGGAAATTGCTTCCGCCGCCGACGCGTCTGCTCTTTACGCCCCGGGACGCTCTGGCCTGAATTTGCATCGTGACTTTATTTCGCGAGGAAGCGGCCCGTATCTCACGCTTTAACAAGCGCCGCGCCGCCGTCTCTCCCGCGCCACGTTCGCGATCAGACCGATGAGGCTATTCGTGCCGACGACGACTGCCGAGCGGACTGTAAAACAGCTGGAATAATTCGCTCAGCACTTCGTTAACGCGCGATCGCCCTTTCCATCTTTGTGCGATCGGCGAGAATTTTCCTTCCATGTGCTTTTAACGGCGCTTATTTTTATTCCTTTATTGAAATCGTCGAGTCAAGATGAAGAAGACGGCGCGCGCGGCTGGATGTTGTCGACAGAGGCTTTGTTTTTTATGACTTTCTGCCACGGAATGCTTGAATATTAATAACACGCAGAATTCTTTACGTTAATACTTCTATATTTAACTTTTGCGTCAGTGTAACGCTTTCTATAGCACGGAGCGAAGAAAAGAGTAGCCCGTGTGATAATAAGACGGGAAAAATTATACTTGAACTTGTATTGAGTCTTAACAGTTTTTAAAGTTAAAAACTTAATTACGAGATAAGTAATTGTCATTCTAAATAATTCGTTGTGTAATATAAAAAATGTGAAATACATTGTGTTTACGTATTTTGTTTGTTTTGTCATGCAGATTTGCCAAGCTGATTAATTTTGCTCTCGTGGCCGGGGGAATTCTTTAAATCAAATGTTACAGGCAATTTATTTGTATGGCTGATCGGCTTTTGCTCTCTTTTTCTCTTTCTCTGCTTGTTATTCCGATATTCAATTAATGACAACTCATTAAACGACATGTCGTTTGAATGAGGACACGCCATATAATTATGAGTAATCCGATTTGTATGAATCATGTTTTAAAATGTGAGCAATTAAAACGATACGAAACTACATATAAAATGTAATGGGATCGCCGCTGAATTGCATATAATTCAATATGTACGGATAAAAACAAAAAATTAAGATTCGTGTCATTTAACGTTTACGTGTTCCGACTGTGTATACAAATTGGCAATATCGATTGTCCTATTTTATGATCTTCGCGAGAAAAACTATCTACTAGTTTTTTTTTATTTTATAAAAGTATTGTTTTTCTACACAAAGTTATTGATTTAAAATCTTGCAAAAATAGATGGACAGAGGACTATGGAAATCAAGGTTGGAAGAATTAAAAATAGTTTGAAAGAAAAGTCAGTCAGATATTATTGCCTCGCACTAAGAGTCGTACGATGTCTTTTACAATAAAAATCCTTCGCAAGTTTTGCCCGCGGTGTTCTGCAATTCCGACGTGTCTGTGTGCTTTAACGAACATGCGGAAATAAAATGGCATTGAATTTCTCGAGTGAGAAAGAGAGAGAGAGA
>QVOB01008877.1:0-14060 GCA_014839585.1 Pseudomyrmex concolor | reverse complement strand
AGTTTGTAATTATTAAACTAATAAATATACGGTCATAAAAGCCGTTCGCAGGATGTTGTGCAGAAATGTGCGTGTATATATATACATATATATATGTATATATGTGAACACACACACACACACACACACACACACACGTGTGTTATATGTGTGTGTGTGTGTGTGTGTGTGCGCGCGCGCGCGCGCGCGCGCGTGTGTGTTCACATGTAAATTTTACACGTGAGTTTTTGAATTGAGATTTCAATTCTTAAAATCATATAGGATGCTATATTCGCATCACACATATGAGAGAGTCCGTATACCCCGTATTTTTTTTCGCAACAATTTACAATTAGTTAGGGAGGATATGGGATTTCTCATATATGTGATGCAAATATAGCATTCTATATGATTTTAAGAATTGAAATCTTAATTCAAAAAACTTACGTGTAAAATTTACATGTAAACATATATATGTATGTATAAATAGGTATATATATACCTATACACACATTTCCGCACAACATCCTGCGAACGCCTCTTATGACCGTATATATATTTATTAGTTTAGAAACTTCAGAGCCTAAAGATTTTTTATTAATTGTTTGCAATTATTATTTGCCGTAAATGAGCCGATTAGCGTCATTACGATGCTAATGGAAAACTTTCGTCAACTCGTTCAGTTCTACTAACTGCGTAACTATTGTGTGTGCATTTCCGCGCTCACTCATTTTCTAGACGCGAAAAAAGTTGCGCGCGAACCGTCTGTAACCGGAAGTCGGATTTAAGGTGCAGATCGTGCGCTTCGACTATATCTTATAGCTACTCATGCGCGATCCCCTGTCCTATTGGTCGTATCGCCGCTTTCTAAAACCGTTAAATACATTGAGAATTCAATGGTCGACCGAAATCCGATCCATGTGCACCCATCCACTTATTTCGAGTGACCCCAAAGTCGCACTTGTAAATCACATCGCGTTCGTCCTTTACATCTTAAAGTTTGTCCCAAGCGAACCAACTGGTTTTATGACACTTTTGCGAGCTATTATACTAATTTATTCTCAAATCATTCTTGTAATTCAACAAGAAGAGCAATATTCTATAAACAAACCAGAATTACCAGAATATAAGCTGTTTAAGAGCGTTTTACGTGAAACTTTGTTGCAGTCGTAAAATATCGTTCTTCGAAGCAATGAATAACAACGCACTCTATTAGAGAGATTTATTTAACTCCTATAAAACAGGTAATAACAGGTTGCGTCAGCAGTATTTTTCATTATATGTATTTGCAAAAAAAAAACACACACATCTCTCTCATGTAACGATATCTGTAAACTGATGATAAATAATTATAAATAAACAATCTGAATATATAAATATGAGACAAAGATGTAGGAAACAAAAATATCTAATTTATTGTTAGCACATATCCATCCGCATTATTAATTCGAATCTCGGACACACAGAAATGCTGCAACTTGCCTCGCTGATGATGATTTTCCAGATCGACGACGGTGCGATTAGCCGACGCGCAATCAGCGCAATCGATCAGCTTCACCGATCGTTTGAACTTGATCTGACGCTCGCCAACCAAACGAACGTGTTCGTACCTTCACGTGTTTCTGATCGCGATCGCGCGAGAGTAAAACGGTGAGGTGCCCATCGGTCGGCGCGGCACCAGGAGCACTGAAACGCCAAGACGAACCTGGGAAAGGCATTCACTCCGACTCCGGGAGTGAAACTCCCTACCTTGACACCTTCGCCGCATCTCCGACCCTCACCGGCCCGTTTTGTGAATTCCTTGAGGCCACGCTCAAACCCGTCTCTTATTCTCTTACCTGTCGAAGGAAGACCGGTTGCATCGTATTCCATAAATCGGAACGAAGGAATCGGTGTCGAATCACGTCGGTCATCCGGCAACATTTGGTATCCCAACTGCCGAAGGTCGACTGCTCGGGCCGGTATTTCCAAACGAAGAAATTCGAGAGACAATGACGCGGAGATTCGCGTGGGAGGAAAGTCTCTATAAATGACATTCGACAAGGTTACTTCCTTCCGTATGCGGCAAAAGTTACAGGAAAAGAAAAATATAAGACGGAAAATAACAGTGGAGAAACGCGAACAATAGACCATGTATATATATATATATTATCTGTAAATTTTATTTGATCAAAAATTTGTTTTGTTAGAAGCTCGAAAAAATTAGACAAAGTTTTTATTCTCAAAGTTGTTTCGAATTGTCAAGCTTGATTTTCGATTAAGCGATCGTATTGACTTCTCGAGTCAATAGAACATAGGTTAATATAGGATGTCTCCGAATCGATTTGCATTTGAATCAATGTCTACCGAGTACAGAGCATGTACAACATATACTGAGAAGTGAGTATTGGATGAGTGTAGTGTGTCGCGAGATCCGGTCAACGGCAGTGTTGGAAGCGCACGTTGTTGCAGCACGACGACAATCGTCCGCAGACGGATTGTTTGCTGAAGATGACGAGTCGGATAACGGTCTCTGATGGCTAAAGGCCTACTTAGGGACGAACGGAGCGCGCACTCGATTTGCCTTTTTGACCCCCCTAAAGTCGGCCCCTCCAAGTCAGCCGTACAATTCATTTAGCCTCCATAAGAGGCCGCGAACGGGGACAAGTGCAAATCGCCGACGCTCTGACGCGGTGACACATGTTTGTGGAAAAATACGACGTCTCGTCACGGAACAAGATATGATATTTCTTCTTTATCGCGTACTTGTTTCTTATTTTACTACAGAAAGAAAATCTAATTATGTTTCGTCACTCCCTGCGTATAATCCCGTAACTCCAAAACGCAAATTTTAGAGGAGAGCAGAGTTTAAAGATTATACAACTTCATATGTTTTCTTAGTTAAGGGAGTCTTTCGATTTCAAATTTTTATATTTTTTATGAATATTGTTTTTTAATATATTTGGTGACCATAAAGAAGATGACTTTCCAAGTGTTACTATGCAATAAACTGAAAATCCCGTATGTGACACTTATGTAATTACGTAGAGAATGACGGTTTGTTGTGGTTTTTCTCACAGAAAATCTCGAATTGCGAGAGCAGCAATTTGTCAGTCACATTGAGAACGTGACGAAACTATTCCCGGCAATATTGCAATTGAAAACGCAAGCAAAATAAATCATCCCTCCTTTCTTCTCTTTGTTTAAGCGCTTAATTCTATTTTGCGACTTCCTGTCGCATACGTTAGATAAGCAACTGCAGAGCGGGCAAACTTTCTGCAGCGTGCATTGTGTAACAACCACGTATCACTGATAAAAAAATTATCTCTTTTTTTGTCTCCGAATAAAAAAACACTACAGATTAATTATTCTCAAAAAACGAATCACAACTCTCTAATCGGCGTATATATATTATTTTTACTTTTCGAGAAGTATCGAATTTCTGATAACAGGTTATTGCTTTACTTTTGAATATTTAGTCATTCCGATCATATGATTTTCGAAGATGCGACGGTAGGAAATTCGCCGACTCTATGGTCTTAGAACAACTCTTCAGAAATAAACTAAGTCGATATACGAGTCGAATATATATATTTGTATTATATATATATATTTATAATTACATATGTAAAATATATATAATTTATTAATTATATATATTTATTTAGTCCGCTAAATACGTAAATTAATACACAAAAATTTGAATTAAATTGAAAAAAAATTTGAATTAAAAAATCCATTCCATCCGAAACGGACATCTTGGCCAAGAGTAATCTTCAGAAAGCGACCAATTATAGAAAGTTCGAGATGAAACCTCAATTTCGAAAGGTGATTATATAGTTGATTAGTATACATATATTATAAGGAAGATTAATCGCGTAAATATCAGAATCGCGTTATTTCGAAAATCAGCTCAGTAACGTTGAGAGGCGGAAAACGGTCGAAATTGCAGTTTGCTTTTATCGAAATGCTAATTGAATGCGATGCTCACCGTTTAACCGCCTCGGAGTGATCATTCGATGTGTGAGCGTCGCGTCTGATGGACGTACAAGTGGACTCGTATTATCAAGCGCTTGGTCAGCGCTACATTTAGACGAAAATGCGGCCGACCGGTTATGAGCTTGATGCGTTTTTTTTTTTTTTTTTTTTTTTTTTTAACCGGGAAAAAAAGGCCGCGTTAAGCTTCGAGATACATAATATTGTGTTTATCACATTGATTGATAATAACGTCAGATTTTTTTGCCAAACGCAAACATTCGATCTTGAATTTATTTCCTTCTGACAAGCACTGTTTTCGTATGCGTACTTACGAGATAAATCCGAGACAAATGAACTTAATGACCGCACGTGAGTTATGTGCGTTTTTTGCGCGATACGCTGGTCACACGAGTATCAATTAATTTTTTTTTTTTTCTCATTGGAGAGCTCTTGAGGATCATAGCACGTCTATAATAAAAATCCTTGTTCTATAAACATATGCGAAACATTTGCGTTTTGTCTAGTGACAAAAACTGGCACGCGTATTTAAATTTTTTATTTGTTTGAAAAAACAAAACTAAATAATTTTCAATATCTCAAGTAAAAGCGGAAGCGTGCTTATGCGAAAGACGCGTCTTAATTCTCAAAAGGAAGTATTACCCGATGATTAATTTCCCGGTGCATCATCATCGATTGCGTCGGGACATTCGCACGCGTGCTCGACGCAAGTGCATCGGGATGTTATGTAACACCGTCATGCGGCTTTCGACTTGAACGCGACCAGTACGATGAGACGAACTGACCAGGGTCGCGAAAGCTCTATAGCGATCGCTATTTCGATATTTCGAAAAAAAAGTAGATCGCAAACGATGACAGAGACAATCTCTCGTCTTGTTGTTAGTATTACACACTTTCTTTTACTTTCTATGTGTATGTATAAAAAATACGTATCTTAATTATTATCTTTTAAATTTACGGTCACTGATTTCTGGAATTAAAGTAATGACGAAATTAAAAAGCAATTTAAGAGAAATTAAAATATTTTAATTATTGTCTCAATTAAAACACAATAGTAGTTTGCGCTCGAACATACACAGATATATATCTTATAAACATGTACATCGTGTCGCTTTAAAATAAATCATTTATTGTTAAACATTTCACACATTGTGAGAGACAGACTGTCTAGAATTATCTATGCATTATGTGCATACGTGATAAGAGCGAGTTGAAATAAAACGCAACACGTATTCAATTAATATTTATCTACTTTGTGAAGTTTATTTTAAAATATACTGCGCAGCCACGTATTTTCTCTGTATTCTCTAGTATAGTTATCAGTGTTGGATATTCAGATTGATTACAGAACACAGTTCAAGAAGTCACGAATGATCTGTATTAAAAAACAGTGACTCTTCGTATCGTAAACAATTCTCATGGACGACAACACACTCGAGATACTTGTGCCAGTGCGTATACACCGAACGAAACGCTGTTTTGATACGAGGTCAGAATATTTATTAGGACTTCCTCGTGTTTCTAAGGTCTGCTGTACCGATTGTTTTTTTTTTTTTTTTCATTAAATCGCACAAGACATGTTTTAAAAATAAATTTAACAATCAATCATCTGCTTTTGACCGAATAACATTATCACAGCACTCTACAAAACATGATGCCACATGATCCACTTAACTGTGGATTAAGATAAAAAATACACGTTTTGATAATTACAAAATCAATATCTCAATTTTCACGCCGAATGTACGTATGTTGAAGTCGAGAAAACATTTTTTTTCCTTATCGTTAAATTATACTAAAAGTTGCAAAAAAAAATGTGTATTTGATTCGGCACTTGCAGATTCTTTGATGATAACTACTTTGCAGCAACTTCCCGCTCACTCATTCGGTTCCGCATTTATTAAGTATTTCTATATCAACAAGTACTATTGCAATCTTCCCACATTAAGAAGTAATAATAGCATTTGCGCGGTGCATACGCACTCGCGCTTATTCGGTATGTTTGTACTAAGATTTGATTTAGTTCAAAATGGAGCAGCAGTTGAAAATAAACATTTGAGCGTGCGATTAGATAAAATTGAAGAATATATGAAGACTTCATGCGCATATGTTTCAATTAAAATACACACAAGATGTTTGACAATCAATTTACAATTGAACACATCGTCGGATATTACGTTTCGTATTTTTTCGGCAAAAAACGCGAGGTACATTTTGTAGTTAATAGCTGGAACATGTAAAACGATTGTGCAATTTTTTCTCTCTTTCTTCCGCAGTATGCGCGAAATGCTATGGCACCTTGCTTTGTGTGCATCGGCAAGAATCAGTTTCACGAAGAGGAGGTCTTCCCCTTCTCTTCCGTTGCATTTTTTACTACATAGCTTGCCTGTCAGCAGCTGACCACAGAACTGACTGAAAGAGAACAATGTGTAAAAAGAAAACTTCCTTGTTTTTTTTTTTTTTTTTTTTCGCTAAACCAATTCAAACATTGCCGGTCAAAGGTGTGTATTGACTAGTCATTTATCTGTGTGTTATTTCATCGTAAACGAACACACTAATATTACCGATTTACGTCGAAACCGAAGTTGAAGTTTGTTCATCGTAATTGATCGTAATTCAGACACACGTACGTGTAATATGTATCTGCGTGTATTGTGTAAACTTCTGTTGTGCGTATGCGTACATGAGATGTAGACACGTGATGCGGATAATGCATGTGTGTTCGTGTATGACATAATATGAGACTACAGTGTACACGTATGTATATTTGTATACTTTGATAATCAAAAGATATAAAAGATTATTATTGTTCTACGTTAACGGAGTAAAAAACGGCTACTGCGCCGGTCAAGGTGTCGGACACGATGACCAGTGTATTGCCAGCCAGAGTTGCATATATATATATATATATTATATATATATATATATGTCTATACTATGCTACACGCGCACACCCCGTGTTCTATCGCGAGAGCGCTCGCGGGTTAGCTCGCGCGCTAGTCTGATCGCTCAGCTCGCTCGCTGCTGGTGAAGCGGAGTCGAGCCAGTCAGTCAGTCGGCTAGACCGTACACACAACGGGGCTGTAGAGCCATCCCGCGAGATCGCTCCCAGTCAATATTCGCGAGCGTTGCTGACTTTGAGTTGCATCGCTGAAATGGAGGCACGTACTAGCGACAGCCGGCCGACGACAACGACGACGACGACGACGACGAGCACGACCACGATCGACGACGACCCCGGAATAACTGTCATCACGTGGAGGCGCTGCAAGGAGTTGTTGCTTGACTTTCACTTCAACTCGGACCGGATATTCTACCGGTGAGTGTGCGTGGATCTCTGTGCGGAGAGCTCCCTCCATCCGGAAATGCAATAGCGAGCACATCATACACGCGGTGTTTTGTGTCGTGTGCGTATCGCACACGAGGGGGAGGGTTCCTCGTGCGTTCGATTCCGGGTCGCTATGAGGAATATCCAAAAAAAAAAAAAAAAAAAAAAAAAAAAAAAAAAAAAAAAAAACTCGCTAAGTTGTAACGTTGCGAGGTCGTAGATATTCCCAGTGAATTTATACTACGCTCACTTTCGTCATTTTCGTCTCGTTTCAAGAATATGTGTATACAATCGATTACCAGAACAATGTTTAAAGTGCGAAACTGCGAAGCTTCTCAACCGCCCTTTTCTAAGTCTTCTGTTTTTTCATTATCCGATAAGTGTATTCGCGTTTTATTTTCTCTCCCGCTGCTAAATGTCAATGGCCGATATTTCCAGTTTAACATCGAAAGTCAAATTATTCGCTCCGACGTCGGAGGAACTCGTGAATAATGAATGATGACTCGCCTGTTAGACCGATCCGCTCACAGATAAACACACATCACTTATTATAATCGTAGTCGCGCGTGAGCGCGAGACAAAAAAATTTTTCTAAATTTATTTATGCGTTATTTTTTTTTTTACGACGTAATGATAATCGTTCAAATCCGTCATTACCAATCGTTGTTGATGTACACACACACACACACACACATACACAGTGTAATTCTCTAACGCTTTTTTCTAAGCAAAAATAATTAATTCATCAAAAAAAGTTGTTACTCCTTGAGTTCCCGATCTTTGCTTTTACTTTATAATTATTTTCTAAAAAAAGACATATCTCGTTTTTTTATAGAAAAATAGTTAATTTTCAACAAAATTATAGGCGTTATGTAACTTCTTTAGATTTTCCTAGTTTTCTTGGAAGTTGCGTGTCTGAAAACGCAAGAGATCACATTTATAAGACAGCGCGAACTAATAAGCCAGAGGAGATTTATTGATGCGTGCAGAGATGTACATCTACTTTGTCTGTAATTAATGATTATCGAGCACCGTCAAAATAACGGTCTCAATAAAAAAAAAAAAAAAAAGGAGAAGTTATTATATTTAATTATAGATCGAGAAATCTCCGAACATAATTCCCTAAATAAATATATTTATTTTTTAAATTTAAAGTTCACTCATTTTGCATAATATATAACAAAGATTTCGAACACACTAACGATTCTTTTATATCTCTCTAAACGCGTGTCACTTTTAAATTTCATTGTTTAACTCGTAAATCATTGTCCCCGTTCATTCAGTGTAGTATCATGGTATAGGCTTATCGATTATCGTTTGTCTCACGATCATGTATATTACATGATCGTAAATTGAATTTATACGATTTAACTGTAAGATTTCACTTTTTTTCCAATTCTTATTATACTTTCATTTCGATGTATATATGTATGTATGTATCTCTCTTCTCAGGATCGGATTCAATATAGCCACAAAGCCATGGCTTTGGTTACTCGTATCCCTGTGTCTGAATATTGTCTGTGGCTTTGGACTGTTACTTTGGAGAGAAGAGATCGACGAGCTCGAGCTTTACATACCGATCGGCTCTATATTCCGCAAGGACGCCGCCTGGGTGAAGGAACACTTCCGAGACGATCTCAGACACGAAAGTCTCATCGTTACCGCTCCCAACGTGTTGGACCCTGAAGTGCTGCGATCGGTACATAAGGCGATCATGAAATTATACGAGTATCAACGAAGGTTCTTTTCCATATTAATGCACAATTCTCTTCGCGACTGATACATTGTTATCGCACACGTTTATTTGACGCATTTTCGCAAAAGTTTTTTCAAATTGTTTAAAAAATCGTTTAATTGTTGATTATAAAGTAATACTCTTGTACATTTTCTTGTACGTGTTAAAACTATTTGTTAACATTTATATGAAGTAAACACACGCACACACATCCACATTATTAAAAAATTAACAAGCATCTGCTTTATGCAATTATAGATTAGAGACATTGAGAGTGACGTGAAGAACATAGTAGTGAATAATAATACTTGGGAAGATATGTGCGCTGGGTAAGTGTCTTATTATGTAAAAATACGCTATGATTATTATTCGCGTCGTTTTATATATAGAAGCATTCGTGCAACACAGGTATTTTACATGGTTCCAAGAAGACGATAAGTGGGAGACCATGAATAAAACAGATTTTCCCGAGGAATATCTTCCCTACATAAATATGACGATGTCGGAAGAGCCCTGTATTCACAAGTCGTTACTTAAGATATGGCAGAAAAAGGATGAAAATATTATTGACAGATTAAACAAGACAGAGATATTGAAGGACGTCACCGCGACTTTGCAAAATAAGTGAGTTAAAAACTGTAACTTTTTTTAATAAAAAGTATTTTTTGATTCCGTTATATTGAAAGACACGCATAATCAACGTAATGGCGTTTCTGTGTTTATTATCTTATTATGTTAATTTGTACAGGAACACCAAAGATATACTATCTGTAATAGCGCCGCTGCTAGCGGGCATCGAGTACGACAAAAATGGAACGGTAATAAGTGCGAACGCGACAATTTTGTACTGGTTGCTGAAGAAGTCGAATCCGCACGCGCCTGAATGGGAAGTCGAATTTATCGATAGGATACTACATCCGAATCGCACTCTGCCACCGGGCATGGAGATCTACGCGGTGACAGTGCGCAGCTATCAGGACGTGTTGCATCAAGTGGTCAATAACAACATGACCGTGTTATTCTGCGGCATGTCTCTAATCACTATCTACGTGGTCGTGATGATCGGTCGGTTCAATGCAATGCAGCAACGAATCTATCTAGCCCTCATGGGCATCTCGGTTGTCGGCCAAGCTCTCCTGTCGTCTTACGGTCTTTGCTATTATATGGGATTCTCATACGGTCCGGTGCATCCGATCCTGCCGTTTTTGCTGCTCGGCATCGGTGTCGACGATATGTTCGTTATCATGCAGAATCTGGAGACTACGTCGGAAACGGAAAAATCTCTGGACGTTCCTATGCGAATAGCAAAGTCTCTTCAAGTATCAGGTGCAACGAAGAGAAGTTTCTCGATGTCAAAGATATCGTAATGCTCCATTCTTGTTGTATATCGACCAACATTTTGTTCGCGTTTGCAGGTATGTCCATTACCGTGACGTCGTTTACTAACATGGTCGCTTTTGCCATCGGTATGACAACGATACTGCCGTTTTTGAAGTCCTTCTGTATGTTCGCCGCGATGGGCATACTGTTCCTTTATATTTATGAGATCATGTTCTTCGTCAGTTGTCTGGTATATGACGAAAGACGATTGGCAGCGAAGAAGGACAGCTGTCTTTGTCGGCCGCGTCCCAACTGGCAGCCGAACAAATGCAGCAAACGGAATTTTCAGCGGTTCATCTTCGAGAAGTACGTTGGACCTTTCATTATGAGAATATCAATCAAGACGATTGTCTTGTTGCTCACTGCCGTCTTATTGGGCATTAACGTGTGGGCGATATTTCATCTGGAGCAGAATTTCGATCCGCTCATTTATTTGAATCAGGAATCGTATCCGATACAATTTAATAACAAGTTGAAGGAAAACTTTCCTAAATACGGCAAACATGTCAATATATATCTAACGGGCGTGGATTACTATGAAGATCGCCAGGCGTTATTCCAGTTGGTGGACAAACTCAAGCGGAATCCGTACGTCAACAATGGCACCCTTGACCCGTGGTTTGTGGCCTATGAGAAGTGGCTACATGACACTCACCAAGGTAATTCGAATTTTATTGCGATTTATCATAAAAAGCGATTGAAAATTATGGAAAAATACTTTTGTTCAAATAATAAAAAAAGTCAAAGAAGAGCAATGGAAACTTATCCAAATAAAAACCAAATAAAAACATAATATAAATATTAAAAAATATATGCTACGTATATATTATACATATATATTATACATATATGTAATAATGAATCAATTACAGCACAATACATTGAAGATAAAGACGAATATTACAATTACCTCACGGAATATCTGCTATTCACGGTGAAAGGTCAAGCATACATACAGGACATAAAATTCAACAAATTGCCGTTTAACAATTATAATATTACAGTATGTAAAAAAGACCGATACGATCTTGCGTATTCTTTATTATGGAAACAAATTTCTTATAAAGAACGATTTTAGACGTCGCAGATTCCAGTCCAACACATACCTATAAGTACGACGTCCGATCAGATACAGGCTATGCAATCAATCAGGGATGACATAAAGTCGGTGAATTTTACTCACGGATACGATTATATCGCGATTCACTCGGTGGACTACGTAACGTGGGCGTCAAATAAAGTAATGAGAATTTTATGTGAAAAATCTCTTTTTGGAAATCATTGAAATATGTTGACACAATCGATCTTGCATAGATTATAGGCGAAGAACTAATCAGGAATCTCAGTTTGGAAATAGTGGCAGTAGGAATAGTGACGCTGGTGCTGCTAAGAAATTTACTTGCGTCGTTCTGGGTGATGTGTTGCGTATTGTTCACGCTCATCGACCTCCTGGGTTCAATGTACTTTTTAGGACTAACGATCGAGATTTCGTCGACGATTATGATTTTATTATGCGCTGGACTAGCAGTTGATTATGCTGCGCATATCGCACTAGAATTTATACGTTCCAGCGGCAGTAAACAAGGTAAGTTATATCAAATTACGAATTTCTTTCTTTGCTAGTAAAAAAATATAGATTTTATATATAATTATCTAATTATATAAATTAGCTTAGATTAGATATCATACAATCATGTAAAATCTATATTTTTTTAACTGGCAATCCTATTTTGAAACAAAATACTCGGTAGAAATAATAAATTCTCATTTGCAGAACGGGCATTGACAACGCTCAGCGTTATTGGACCAGCAGTTTTCAACGGTGGTCTGAGCACATTCCTCGCTTTTGCCCTTCTAGGTTTCAGTCAAGCTTATGTTTTCGTAACGTTCTTTAAGGTATAGATCCAGCATAATTAAAAAAAACATTGTTAAAAAACAATGAAAGTTAAATATTTCATATTGTTTTAGTTATTCGCATCTGTGGTGTTTTTTGGATTATTTCACGGATTACTGTTCCTACCGGTGATATTAAGCTTGGCAGGGCCTAACGAAAGAAGACAAACCAAATCGAAAAAGAGCCAGGCTATGCAATATCACAACGGTTATTACACCGTTCAACTATCTCAAAAAGGTAATGAGCGTTACAAATTTTATATGTTGTGTCAAATCAAATTTTTAGACAGCAGGAATCAATTTTTTCTTTTCTTTTGCAGATATAGAAGAAAGCTCTCGGTAAATAATTTACTTTAGAGACTAATGCAAAAGAATGTTTAGGTAAAACATATTGTAGATAAATTTCATCATTGAAATGATGACTGTGGAACGAATGAGCTGGCCTTCTTTTTCTCTTTGTATGTCTTTCCATGTCTTTTTATATCTCAATGCTGAGTAAAGTATCTTTTGTACAAAATAAAAGAAACAATTGGAATTTATTTTGTAAGTTATCTATTCCGTCTGTTTTTTACCATTGTCCATCCATCGTCTTTTTCATTTACATCAACTTCCATATCTTCCTCTGAACTACTATCGTGTTTCACTGGCACAGAATGAGTACGTTGAGGAGGACTTTTGGAGAGCCAAGGTAATTGCTCTGGTAATTTCTCAAGGTCTACTCTCGCACTAGATTCGTCCCCTTTTATACAATAATGGAAAAATTTTAATAAGTCAGTTGCCACTGCTGTGCAACTGTCATCATGCACTTCAGTGTTAAACTGATCATCCATGTATCCTTCCAGTTCCTCGGCAAGTTCACTAACAGTTATATCCTCTAAAAAAAAGACAATAGACAATGAGTAGTCTACAATTATTGTAATATATTATAAGAAATGTAATATATTATAGTAAAAACAAACAAACCGTTCATATATATTAAATCTGTTGTATATGAACAGAACTCTATTGCTTGTTCTAATGGACCCATATCATTTTCTACTGCCAACTATATAAATAAAGAATTTTGAGTAAAGATTTGTATAAGATTTGTGTACAGATTTGTTTATTATTATACAGACATAAATATTGAAAATATGTATATTAAAATTATTATATTATATATGTATATTATAATATGTATATTATAATTATTGCTGCATTCCAATATTCACTGCCAGTACTGGAAATCTATAGCACATGTGACTGAAATATAAATTTATAGTACTGGCAATGAATATCAAAACGCAGCCTACATTACTCTTTCAATTAAAAAAATATCAAAGAAAAAAAACAAGAGAAGAATGAATTTCACATTATACTAAAAAGAGATATGTTTTGGTTAGTGTTAACGTAAGATGTATAAAATATTGTAAACTCACACGTAATGCTGTCCAATTGCTAAATATACGTTGATTGACTGACAGAAAGAACGATTTAGTTTGCTCCATTATTAGGTTAACTTAAATGTGTTTCCACTGAAATATACTTTGATCTGATCTCCGGTTTGATAATTCGTGACTCACTAGACTTTAGGTTTATTCGCGTGCTCCAACATGCTCCTACTCGCTCCAACACGATCTTTTTCAATGAAACTTAATAAAAGTTTAAAATTTTTTCAATGAACTTTTTCAATGAAAAAAACCGCACTCAGTGCGCACTAGTACACTGCATGGTGGAAGTACAAGGTGTGCTCATTTCTCGGACACATTTTCGTCACGATCTGCGCAGTGA
>QVOB01008876.1:0-11574 GCA_014839585.1 Pseudomyrmex concolor | reverse complement strand
TATTTTCGGCATAACATCCTGCAAAAACGGCTCTTATGACTTATTCATATTTCTTAGTTTATACTTTCAGAGCCTTAATATTCTTAATTATCTATCTCTCTGTTGCTCTTCGCGCAGCCCTTCTTATGGTTAGCATATAAGCATGGCCTCTCCATGAGTATAAGCTCTATGAGTAAAAAACAGTTTCTATGAGATGTATGTGAACTGAGCTTTGAAGAGGATACTGGATCTTCCTGTTATATTGATCAGATATTACAATACAACTTTTCGACTCTTGTGTTTCTTTCTTTGTCTTTTGTTCGCTTGTTCTTTTACTTAGATTGAGAGTTACTGTTTCTTGGTTTTCCTATTCTTCATTAGATTCTGCTAACGTAGGTGTTAGATTAAACTCGTTTTAGATAGTAAAAATTTATGTTTCTTTGTATATTATTTCTTTAAACTCTCAAATTGTATTCCAAGAGACAACGGCTATCGACAGCACACATGTGGATAAAATTTCGGCATTATCGGTGTTTATAATATCCTATTTTTATTTCTAACTCACTCGTTTTCCGGTATTATATCCATTTATAACATATCCTAGGCACACCCTAGTATCTTTGTTTAAATTTTCCTATAAAAAAAAGTGCCCCCTCCTTTTTCCTTTTGCGTTTCGAACCTTGAACTTTGGTGTCGATCAAAGCCAGTTGCCTTCGAACTCTTGAATTGAAATAAACGCACATACCTCACACATCATCTTTTCAATAAGAATCACTTTTGTTTCTCTATCCTTCGAGTTAACTTTGACGTCTCTAGCGACCAACAGTTCTACACTGACTCTTCGGATTAAATAATTATATTCTTTACAGTAGGAAACTTTTCTTGTAGGCTTTTAACTGATGTGCTCGTGGTCTCATTACATTCTTGAATGTGTATTTTAGTGGTGTCTGGTGTCATTTTTTGTGTATAACTTTTATATTTCCAGATTATGTGCAATTATTATTGAGGTTACTCGAACTGTAATTCAAAAAAAAATTTTTGTTTTTTAAAGTTTTTCGGCAGACACCGCTTCTTTTGTTATTCTCTTTTATTTTGTAAAAGCATTTTTCATATTGTTCACTAAGTTATGACAGATAGTTATTTTTAAAAATGTCGAAATAATGTTGTAATAATGTCGTAATAATGTCTTGTCAGGCCACTCTAGCGTCTTCTTGATATTTTCTGATCACGTTTCGACCAGAGTTCTGACAAGGGAAATGACGCAAGTGTCCCTCTCCGATTTTGATGAGCTTTGAATATGTTATAAAGTAACTAAAAATAAGAGACTCGTATTTTTTTATGTGCTTTCTTGCATGATTAGGGTGACACCTCTGTGATAAAGAAACGGTTTTTTTTCTTTTTATGCGAATGTTGTCAAAACGGTAAGAGATATAAAAAAATGTTTCAAATAAAAGTTACATGGTCTTTTATAGACTTTATAATTGCGTAGGTGAATGTTTGTTTAATTCAAAATTTTTTTACTTACCCTCACTCCTCCGTTATTTTTTTCACAAATTTCAAAAGTTTTGTAAAGACAAGTTGTAGCATGTGTTACGCTGAATGCAATCGTATATGATTTTATTATGTTTCAAAATTGCATCTTCCAGAAATAAGCCGTCACTATCGCACTTAATACGTCGCGCTGCATGACTCATCATTTATGTCGCGCTCTTATTGTAATAGGCGATAAAAAAACTAAAAGAATGAAAATAGCACATCGTCATATTTGATAACGTTCTAATCACAGATCAAAGAGCAAAGTTGTGAGATGAAAAAGTGTTGTGAGATGAAAAGTGAGATTCTTCATCACTACTACTAATTAACAGAAACTAAATTAAGTTATTAATTAGAATATTAATCTTTTATCCGAAAATGTAAATTTTGCAAACTGATTATGCCGCATTACATTATCACAAATATTGAATTGTATAATGTTATGCATTAAAGAATTGAAATATTATAAAATATTTGTACTCTAAATTAAATTTTTTTTTATTTTTGACAAATATTATTTACAAAATTTTATTCTGACAAACTTTTACGTAATGGCGAATAATCTTAGTGCAATCATTGCAAAATTTTTCGTCAATTTACTATACAATTTTGGTGCAATATTTTCACAATGTATCTATTAGGAAACTTTTATTATTTCTCAATACCTCTTTTATTTATTAATAGTTTTTATAAACTCAATATTTCAATAACTTTTTAATAATATCTCAATATCTTTTTTATAGAACATATGGATATAACACCTATTCGAGTTTATTCTGGTGTTTTAATGACATCCTTAAATAGCGCTGGAATTCATATAAGTGTGTTAAAATTAACCGGAAAGTATATGTTTACGTTGATTACGTATCTTGATGCTGAAACGATGGCACCGTGCTGGCCAGGCCGTAGTTATAACATCCCTTCAGTGTTTATGCGCACTCCGTTTGAAGAAGATGAACTAGAAGAACATGAGACTAGTCCTGTTCCAGTAGTCCAAACTAGTAGTATAAACTCAGTTATGAAGTCGATAAATGAAGAAATATCATTAAGCTTTCCTTATATGTCCTACAATTATGATAAAATATATAATGAAACATTGTTTAAAAATTGTTTACTTGCTGTGTCACATGTGTTTACGGATAGCAATACTCGAAATTATCTTAATGAGCTGGATCGCGGTTGTGGAGATGGAGATTGTGGTGATACAATGCATACATTTGGAAATGGTGCGTGACACTATATCTTGACAAATATATAATTTTCACCAATGTATTTAATGTATATTTGGTAAAATTTGTGAAAAACATTTGAATTAAAAATTACTAATTAATATTTTAATATTTTTAATAAATTAAACGCAATATCAATAATATGTACTAATTTTTCATTTACAGAACTTGTTATTTATCTTGAGTCATCATGCAAATATCCCCAGTCAGCATTATTTCAACTAGCAAATATAATGTCATGCAAAGTAGGTGGAACTACTGGAGCCCTGTACTGTTTATTCTTTACAGCCGGTGCAAAAATATTACCATTGCTAGCAAGTGATCCAAATAATTTAGATACACAGTGTATTTGGTATCGTGTGTTTTGTAGCGGTTTAGATTGTTTAAAAAAATATGGAAAAGTGAAAGCAGGAGATAGATCTATGGTTTGTATTTTATTACATATATTCTCTCTCTCTCTCTCTCTCTCTCTCTCTCTCTCTCTTTCTCTCTCTCTGTCTCTCTCACTCACTCACTCACTCACTCACACTCTCTCATCAAAGAAGGAGGGTCGATAAGCCGATTTTGGCTCTTTGCAAATTTTGTTCATAGCGACTGTCACAAAGTGTGCGTAGCGCTCCTTACGAAAAAGAACTACTGCCGGCTGTGTGATTATTACACGCGGCCATGTAATTAATATGGCTGTGTAATCATCGAGGTGAATATTATTGCCTCTATAATAACTTTTAGCAGCGGAATACAAGCGGACATTACTCATTTAGATATCACTGGAAAAACTACTATGTAATAATCACTGAATGTGCGGATCACACGCAGGTATTACTAGATATTGCTTATATACATATTGCACAAATAAACATGGTATATATTATGCGCGTGGAAATATCATTCTAAATAATATAGCAACTTTTAAAACATTTTTTTTCTTTAGAAAATTTTTAAATATTTTGTATATGAAGAATACAAAATGGTTTTGCAAAACTGCTAATACACTAGTGCTTTTTTATATATGTGTTTAATATTTAGAAATAATATTTTATCCTGCAAATGTGATTTTATGTTAGAAATTGTGAACATATTTCTTTTTTATCAAGATTTCTTCTTGAGGTTTTAATGTTTATAAAATCATATTTAATGCTTTACGGATGCGTTTTAAATTTTCTTCAAAGTTACGGTTCTGTTTTTTTTTTTTTTTTTTTTGAGAAGCAGGACTTTACAGAAAAATGATAAAAACACTTATTACTTATATACTCACAATTCTTATTTCAAAGTATTATATATTTATGATTCTTCTTACAAAACTCACATGTTTATAATTGTTATTATTTTCTCACGTATTTATAATTGTTATTACAAACTTGTGTATTAATATGTACCTGTTTACAATTCAATATGTCTTATATGAAAGAGGCGTTTTGGAATTTTAGTGGTTGCAGATAAGACAAACAATATTTTAGTAATAATTTCCAGTCAATCTTAAAAGATATTTACTGGAAATAATTGCTAAATTGTTATTTTGCAATCAAATGAAATATTACAGAAGCTTTCCATATTACTGCGTCTATATTACTGGTAGGAATATTTAGGCAGTAATATATTGTGGCAGTGGTATAAAATAATTACTGGCATTCTGTAATTACTAGTAATATTCTCAGTGATATTCTGTAATATTTTCTTGTGATATCTAATAATACTTCCTGTGATATCCAATAATACTTTCTGTAATAACTAATAATATTCTTGTGTGATTGCCAGTAATATTTATATGTAATCGGCAGTAGTTCTTTTTCGTAAGAAAAACGGCATTAGAAGTCGAGTTACCGTTGAGTGTGCGAAACAGTGAAAGCGAAAATTTTTTCCGTTTCAGAATACTTTTGTGTATGTATGTGTATGAGAAGCTATTCAAGTGCAAATCCGGATTTTGTAAAGTCTCAGTGTTTTAAGAGGATGCTGAACCTGTTTTATCATACTAATATAAATTATAGGTTTTAGATTTTTGTCGTACTTCCTGTACAAATTAGAAAACGGTTCTCCAAATTAAAAGAAAATAGTCTAAAGACTCACTGCAAGTAATGTGTTTCTGAAACAAAAAAATATTAGGTTTGAAGTTTAGGTTAGATTAGCTTAGTCAATTTTCTTGATGATAAAATTTTTTGTTTCAGAAACATTTATTTCTTGCAGTGAGTCTTTAGATTATTTTCTTTTAATTTGAAAAACCGTTTTCTAATTTTTGCAGTAAGTACAACAAAAATCCGAAAACTATATTTATAGTAAGCTGATAAAACAGGACGGTTCAGCATTCTCTTAAGAAGATGCTGAATCGTCCTGTTTTATCAGCAAAATAATACAATTTCAGATTTTGTATTTTCTTTAAACTTACTTCTTTAAACTGCACAAATTAGAAAACAGTATTCTACAATAAAAGAAAACAGTTTAAAAAGTCACTGCAACCAATAAATATTTCTGAAACGAAAAAATTGTTTATCAAGAAAACTGACCATCTTTTATTATGCTATACGTCTACAGATTTTAAAGTTTATATATCACAATACACAATACTGTAAAACAATACTTTTAAAGCCTGTAGTAAGAGAAAATCTTCAAACTGTAATTTGCAAACACAGGTTAGCTTTTCTGTCAAAACACTATGCACTACGTAGTTCCCAAACTTGCACCAGAGGAAAGAGACGTCTACGTCTATCGTTATCTCTCTCAAATCATCTATCCTTGTTTTTGTTCGACTCGGTCTCGAGAACTGGCGCCAGCTACCCGACAGCGTAGCTGCTAAGTAACGGACTTTCTTTGTCAGTTCAGCATCCTCTGAAATTTAAGATACCTCCGCTACTTTACCTCGTTTGATGCCATTCTCTGTGTTTGCTGCCGCAGCGTGCTGCGTATATGAAAAGATACCTTTAAAGTTTTAAATTATGAGAAAACTATTTCTTGCAAGAAATGATTCCAGTTTTAGGAAATTCGATGATTTGTGAATAATCTTAAGAAATGCCGATTGAATAATTGTGATGTGTAAATTACTTATTAATGCAATTTACATCAAGTAAAATGTAAATTATATCATCAAAAGATTTAATGTAACAATAACATTTAAAAATATACTTACAATGCATATTGTTTATTTGTTTATTAGATCCATAAATACAGCACGATTTTTGCATTTGTTCATATTTCTGTGCTCTTTGTTTATGACATGGCAATCTAACCTACTTTATTGTTTATGCATGTGCATGCGGGATAATGGACATTTAAAATTGACGTAAAACGCAGTGTATTCCGGAATGCTTTGATTATTTATTGTTGATCTTCAGCACTGTTTATGATACAATGATATATAAAGTGAAAAATACAAAGTAAAAATATGAAAAATTTCATATTGACATTGTATGAATTTATCAATTATCTAAAATTAATTTATTAATTTATTAAGTTTCCTAGATAAAGTATTTAAAGTTAGCAAATCTATGAAAATAAATAAGCAACGTAGATCGATGAAGCAAGAACCATATAATCAGTTAAAGAAAACAAAAATTAATTGAAAAAAAAGTAATTAAGAAGAAAGAAAAAGTGAAAAAACAAAAAAAAACGAAAGTTAATTAGTTATTGAGAAAAAAACATCTTATATAAACATATATGAAAAGTATTAAAAAATTGGTTTATAAGAATGGTTTTCCAAAAATGTTACAATAAGTAAGATTATAATATGTTATAATTTAAATATAATATGTTATAATTTATAAAACTTGTATTATAAAGTATCATAAGTTATATTAATGTTACGTCTTGAACTCCACGATCCCTTTATTTTACAACAAAATACGTTTAACTGGTAAGTCTAATTTAAATTTTAAGAAATAGATTTAGTAACGAATTCCCGGAAGGAGAAAGCCAAGCAAGATAAGATAAACAGACCCTAGCTAGAAGACAAACAGACCCCACGCACTATAAACAATCGAACCGAGAGAACCTGGATTAATAAACGAAGTTTATCGATCCTCGGGAGAAAATTTTTAACAGACAATAAAAGTCTGTGTAAAAGTCATACGCTTGGAATTTTTTGACAAGTCACCACTGCTCTAACTCTAGAAGGGAAGTCGTAAACCAAGAGGCTAGAGACGCGGAGCGCAGACATAAACGAAGATAAGGCACATGCAGATAATCAAGATCTAAACAAATGACAACTCTACCGATCCAGGAAATCGATCTGGAGTGAGGTCTTGTTTCCGAGAATCAACGAAAAGGAAATTGAAATTTCGAGAAAAGATGACATGGGGGAAAGGGAAATCAGTTAATAAAAGCTCTGGACCTTATTGTTAGATCGGGAGCTCATTCTCATTTGCATTCTTAGTTCATTTTGATTCGAATTCTCAGTCTATTGCAAAGTCAGTTCAATTATAGTTCAAATTCGGACTTAGTTTTCAATTCAATTTCAAAGTCAGTATAGTAGAATCATTATATTTGAATAAACAAATTATGGTAGTATTTTTATGACTAATTCGGCTTATGACTAATTAATTAACTCTTTTGGATCTCGTCTAACTAACAATTGCCTTAGTAAGCACTTATCCACCCGTTCATTGTCTCATTTCATTGATAAATCGCGAAGTTCCTTGGTAATTGAGACTCGCGTCTTAAACCTAAAAAGGAACCGACGAATGAGAATACGTCAGACAGAGTAAAATCGGGAACCTCTCCCGTCGGCCTGTTTGCGTCACCAAACTGTTTCGCTCGACCTGTGAATTCTTTCTGTGTCAGTGTGTCGGGATTGAATACACGTTTGCTTGAATGTGTCAGTGCGTCTGTTGCGTACCACCACTATAGCTCGACCGTAACCATAGGCTCAAGACGTAACATTAAAATTATGTAAATTTTAATAAAGTAATTTGATGATGAAGGCGTTACCGAACACTTTGCAGGGTTTTGTGCATTTAAATAATAAATTGCGTAGAGTGTAACAAACGTTTTGACTTTATTAAGTCTTCTTCAGTGTTGTCTAGATTAAAATACAAATAAGACTTGTGTTAGATACAAATTCTGAGATATTTAATAAAAAAATAAAAAAAGCCGTCACATAACAAAAGATAAAAATATAGTAAAATTGTTGTTTAGGACTTACCTTTGACCACAAACTTTCACATCTCTATCGTTGACATGTGTGTGATATTGACTAGTCAACGGTAACTGTTGAACTGAGAAATTGAATTTCGATGTATCATGTAGTCAAAGGCAAGTTTACAGCATACATGTATCGAGATGTTATTGATCGATTTTATTCAATAGCGATAAATACGAGTCGTCTAAATGTTCTGTGTCTTGCATCTTATTTAGACTATGCTTTTGTAATTTGATTCATCATCAAATCAAATTATTTTTTCTCCATCAAACTTCAACTTCATTTGAATATTTAATAAAGTAATTACAGTAGACTCTCGCTATAGATCCGCTTAGTCTCTAGCTACAGATCCTCCACGTACGTTCATGCATACATAAGTTACTCTCCTACCATGTCTGTCTGCGCGGAGTCTTAGGGAGCGGCGTTTTACTCTCCCTACCTTGCTCAATGCGTCTTGCGCATCACGCCTGATCGTGCCTGATCGAGACGTGAAGAGGGTCTTTCGCTATAGATCCGCTGTAGGAGCGGAAACGAATCTATAGCGAGAGTCTACTGTAGTTTACTTAATTATTAATTTTGCAATGTCTTGCAATGTCTACTTAATTATTAATTATTAATTTTGCAATGTCTTTTTAAATTATATTATTGAATAAACATAAATTGCATTAAAATATATTTAAGGACGTTGCCTCGTAAACAATCCGGTGCAAAAGTTTTATGTTTGAATATAGGATAGAACAGGGTCGGCCAAACGCTGAAAACGGGCACGGGCGCCCGTAAATGCCCGCGATTGCCCGGCTTTTATGCTCGCCTATTATGATCAACTTCACTCAGAAGCGTATTTATTCTTTTTGGCACCTTAAGATAAAACTGATAATACTACCAATATATAATATACTATACTAATATATGATAATATTAATATTAATATATACTAATATTTATTTTATATATAGTATGTATATATTATATATAGTTTTTATATATATTATATATATTATATATAATAAGTATTTTATCATGTTATACATACATGTAAGAGATCAATTAAGAATAACAAAAAGTAAATATTAATTGCAATAAATAGAGATAAAGGGCAATACAAGCCAATGTATAGGTGTAGCCAATAAATATTTAATTCGTATCAACTACAATATCTCAAACGTTTCAATCTTTTGTTTGGGATAATCCTCAGTGAGTTAGCTTAATTGCAAAAAACTGAATGATCTAGAAATAAAATTACCAATGTGAAATATTGCAAATCGGCATAGTGCAAATCTTAACTCTAATGAACATGAGATTATAGATGCTAGTTTAAACGACTTCACATCACAATAAACGGTTTGAAACTAAATATTAATTGATTTTTTGATTTAAAAAATTAATTTTGCGAAAACTAAACCTTATATAAAACATTTAATTTACATTTTCAACTTATAACAAAAGAATTAATAACTGATACTTACGTAAATACGTGTTTGATTATTTATTTCAATAAATAATTTATTGAAATATAATAAAGAATTTATTAAATAAATAATTAAAATAATCAAACACGCATACATAAATATCAGTTATTAATAAATTTAATGAAATTTTTTACTAATATTTACTAAGAGACAAATTTGAATAATAAGATTATCAATAATATTATATTATTTCAATAAATATTTAAACATACATATCTACGTAGCACTACTAAATACATTTAAAATATACTATTTTTTATTGAATAACTACGCACTTTTAATGTATACTTTACTTTTAATGTATACTTTACTTTAATAAAAAATTGTAATAATATTTTTCTCTCACTTTCTCTTTAGCTCTTTCTCTCTCTCTTTCTTTCTCTTTCTCTTTCTCTCTTTCTCTCTTTCTTAAAGAAAGTTTGTGTAAGAATTTGTATGAGAGTACCATTTGAAAATATGTCGATTCTGTTGCAGCATCCCCTCTCTTAATTCGCAATTACGCTGCCCGCGGGCGCCCGCGAGCAGTGCCCAGTTGCCGACCTCTGGGATAGAAGACCCTTTTTTCTAGTATCGTCCGAAAACTTTTGTACAGTCTGTCCTCGTACACAGAGAGAATATCTGTTCCGATACACATACACTATGAAACATTGTCCAGACGATCTGGCAACCAGTGATGGTATGAAAGTTTCACACAAGCAATAGTGGGAGAACTTGACGAGGTAGAGTAGGGGGTTGCCTAGCAACGAAAATGGTCACGTGACGACGCTGCGCGAGAAAGTTGACGCGGAGTGACACATCGCAACCATAATCATAATCTTTTTTTGTACAACTGTCACAACTCACAAGTGTACTTGTGAGATACTTGAGGGCCGAGCTGGTCAGACCAACGAATTACCCGTAACAATAGTTAAGCGGCGCGAAATAAATCAAATCGCCATCGATAATAAAAACACAAAGCGAGGCGCAGGCTAAGCGGTAAGAGGATGTAGGCGTGCAGAAAGAAATGTAGACAGCCGGCAGTAGCAGATAAGCCACTAAATTACGCACAATTTAACGTGGACTTACTTGTTTCTCAAGTGATCGCTCTCACATCAAACTCGTCTGTGACGCGAATTTTGATCCCCAAGTCCGCAAAGACTCGATAGAGCAGCCAAAGATAACGTTACATGCACTCGCTAAAGCCTCGCGACACGGAACAAAGCGCGCGCGACGTCGGAAGGTCTTCACTAATTCTGTCACTTCGATAACTCCTTTGATCGCTAACGAAATAGCCCGTCGCGGCACTCGCGGGGTGCGATATAATATGCTTCAAATTCTAAGGCGCGAAAAACTCTTTCGAATGTGGTAACATACGACCACAAATCTAATACGACAAGTCGCAGGCGAAATCTCACGGGCAGAATATACGCCGGGAACGCGACGCGGATTCACGGTACGCTCGCTAGTTTATTAACGATACTTGCCCCGAGAAATCTCCATCGAATCGTAACTCTTTTGCACCCGATACTATTCTTATTTTCGCTCTGTAACTATGACACTCCGAAATCGCACGCACTTCACTTTGGCCGATCGCACGGAAAAACTTACGTTTGCACTGACTCGAGAGACAATAGAGTAGAACCGGTACGAAAGCAAAGGCGTAGCAATATGCCAAAAGATTCGTTGGTACTGTAGTCGGTAATTCTATAGATTAGTAGGTATACAAGAGGGGTTCTGACCCAGGCGCGCGGGGGTGAGGGGTGAGGGGGGTGAGGGAGGGGAGGAGTGGGGGTAAAACAAAATGGCCGCCCTTCGAGAACATAACCTTAAAAAAAGACCGCCCTTCGGGAACCTAACCTTAAAAAAAGGCCGCCCTTCGGGAACATAACCTTAAAAAAATACAGCCCTGAGGGGTGGGGGTAAAAATTGAGGGGAAGGGGGTAAAGAAACATCCCCGCCCTTCGCGAACCTAACCTTAAAAAATCCTACCTTTGAGCTAGTATGGGGGGGGGGATATTTTGTCAATAGGGGGATGTGACGTCGGTACTTCGCATTTCGTACCTAACCCAACCCAATTGTAATGTGATATCGTTAACCTAACCCGTTATTACATTGGCATTGCGAACCTAACCGTTGTTTTTTAAATTGAGAAAATTAATAAATTGAAGCTATAGGTGGGTAATTAGGCGGAGCGTTGCGCGAGCGAGGCGGGACGAGCAACGATGCGCGGCGTGGGTGCGAACGAGGAGGAAGAGATAAG
>QVOB01008875.1:0-20026 GCA_014839585.1 Pseudomyrmex concolor | reverse complement strand
ACTATGTTGAGAAATAAATCGCCACTTTTCCAAAATTTTTGTTTTTTTTTTGTAGGCTAAGTACTTATCGGACTGCCCACGTATATCCCAATTATCTAAACCATTTGTGTATATAGCGATATTAAATTTTGTATGTTGCAACTCAAATAAATATCAATAATTAATTAAATCCACTGCAAAATAACTTTGTTTTAGAGAATGCAGCTTCTAAATTTCTTTCTCTCTCTTTCGTTCTCTCTCTCTCTCTCTCTCTCTCTCTCTCTCTCTCTCTCTTTCTGTTTCGGCATCCTTCGCTCAGTTTGCCGACAATTATCTTGTGTTACACGCAAACTGGTTTGCGCGTTGTCCTAAATTTATTGATCGCATTCTATCTCATGACGCAAATATCTGAGAACATTAATTAACCGCCTTGGCGCGACCGAGCGCATCTCGATCGACGAAGTCTCTTCTTATCAAAGTTGAAGTTCATGCGCGATTATTAGCAGCTGACCGACCCGCACTGTCAGCGTGGATAGATTAGGACACATCTAATTTCCCGATCCGCGTATCTATTCGTACTTGTATTAATTATACGAGTTTCGGAACATTTACACGCGCTTTATAACATGTTCTAGCACAAATAAATATATAGCGCGCACTGGAAATTAAAACAAAATTATTCAAGTTTCTTGTCAACTCTTGTATAATTTCAATGTATCTATAGTTGTCTCTCTCTTTGGTTGTCTACATTTATATATTTCATATAAATAGTTACATATTTATAAATCTAATTTTCCACGACTTTATAATTGTTGTGTCTCAAATGTTCTAATTATGAAAATCAAATTTAGAAACTACGTGCCCATTTATTTATGTATTCAAGAGTTTTAGAGGAAAAAAACAAGAAAGAAAAAGAGCAAGAACAAAAAGAACAAAGCCACAGTCATGTCAAATTATCCACGTAGGCGCATTTCCAAACTTTTCACTCTATGTAATGACAAAAACTACACTCTCGTTCGGGTAAATGTCTTCCACGAGAAACATTTACTCGCATTTAATTATAGTTTTATATTTCCACAAGCGCGCGCAAAGTACAATATTATATTTTTTTGTTATATATTAGAAAAGAGATCGTTTTTTATTCTCGCAGAGTGTCTATTTTTCGAGAAAAGAAAATCATTAATCTAGATTATACCGAGAAAGAAAAACATTTCTTTCTTTCTTCATTATCTGTTATGACATTTCTTATACATAAGGGTTATTTTTATTTTTTGTATACGTCAAATTTTTTGACGCGTCAAGTTTTTAAGACAACGCGATAAGATTACTCTCGCGAAAAAATGATAGATAGAATCTCGAGAAAGAAGCGCATTGAAGATTATCTTAATTATTGCCATATTACATAGACCGCATATGTATATTTGTCGGACAACACGAATTGCGATGCGCATCGATACGCAACGTTGAATATTTTTTCGGGAAAAAAACCTATTGAAAAAAAGGCACTCTCTTGTGGCATTCGATCTAGCATACAAATAAAAATATCAATATTCTATTAAATTTGTGCGTCTCTCCCCGCAACGATGTGTAATCCCGTGGATTGTACGGCAACGCGCGCGCGTGTCAGTGACGAACGATGTATAGACGCACGTGGATCGTTCTCGGGACGACGAGTTTGACACGTTTGCAGGTCGAGCGAATCTCTCGGCAGGCTGCGTTCGCGTTGCTATTTGCGTTTCACTGAAGGCACACACACCATACATCGTTAATTCCCGTACGTTTCGTATCTCCATTTTCGCCTCGTGTTTGAACGGTCGCGCGCATACATACCCCAGAATAGCTCGATACGCGACGACCGTAAATTCGCGTCGAATTATACTCGACGCGCAATTTGTGAATTCGAGAAACCGCGACGACGTGCAAGATTAGCGGTGTTCAAAAACATTGCTATCCTGAATTCAAAATACAAGATTCGTGAGTCTTTAATCGACATTCATCGTACAACAGTTTGCGCAAATAATTTCGGGCTGTACACGAGTTTTGATATTTTTGTCTGCAGTATCTTTCCCTGTTCGCGTCTCATGAGACTGAATGAATCTTGAATTTATCGAAATTACGCAGGGATCGAATTGCGGAGCATATTTATATTCATGAAAAGCATATTTATATTCGTTTCTTCTCTCGCGTTCAGCACTTACGTTAACGAAATTACACTGATATTTTCGTCTTCTTTTGTTTAAACGCCAGTAAAATTTGACGCGTGACATTTGTTCCGCTATCACTAAAATCTATGGTATAAAGTTCCAATACGTTGTTTTGATATTTGTTTCGATATCAGATAAAATTGCTGGCGCAGCTATATACGAGGGAACTGTAAGTGTGCCACGTTTTCGTAGAAAAGTTTCGGAGATGTTACATAAACCGCTTTTCCCGTCGACGTACGTAATTCGCGAGGATGACAAAAGGCGGCAATACGATTTTTCATCTGAGTCACGTTTGTGTGAATCTGAAGCTTCCAGGAAAGAAGGAAAAAAGCCATCTGTGTCTCTGTCGTCTTTTTCGCGAAAAAAAATAATATACAAAAATAATATATAATATACAATTAAAATAATAATATACAAAATTATACAAATTTGTAATATACAAATAATATATAAATAAAAATAATATACAAAAATCATACACCGCAAATTTGAATTATTTGAATTATTCTAATTATAACGAGAGATGAAAGTGTAAAAAAAAGAAGGTTTATTATAAATGTAATTTATAAAGTGGAGACAGTTTGCATATATAGATCGCAGGCCATTAAATGTTACTTTACATTGAAGCAGCCATGGTTTCATCAAAGCGCATCGCGTGGCTCGTCAACTCATAAAAAAAAAAACAAATTATCGCAGGAAAACTGAACCTCGTTGAGTTTTCGTTTGGAGAAACGTGAATTGGAAGCCGTGTGCTCGGCAATATAACTTGAATCGTCGGCGTATTCAGTGCGTCGACGATCTATTTTCGATTAATCGAACGACACGCGTCGTCCTCCTGATTTTCCGCTAACAGGAGAGCTCCCGGTAATGAAATTGTCAAGTAAATGCACAGCGAGACCGATTCTCTGGAAAGCAAAACACATCCGGACAAAATGCACTTGAAATGGTAGGAAGGCAATACCGTCACGGACCCAGTTTCTGATCAGTTAAGGGGACAAGCAGTGTTTTTTTTATAATAAAAACTAAAATTAATACATTGAAAGCAACGGTTTTTTTTTACTCTACTAATCAAGCATTTAAGTTAGATATAACAGCATACAAAATTGAATTTTATTAAAAATAAAATTTATAATTTAAGTTTTTTAAGAGAAAGAAGAAGGAGCAGTTTTTGATCACAAAGTTTAGTAGAGGAGTTGTTTTTGATCATGCAAGGATTCAGTTTTTAATTACACAATTAGGACATGTGATTAGGTTAAATATTTATAAAAAAGACATTTACATTGCAATTAACAACATAGCGCAAGCGCCGTTCTGAACGGCAGTGTTTCTTTTGGATTTTTTTTTTTTCATGAAAATTCACTTTTTGAAAACCATCAAATGCTGTTATTACATTTATCAATCTTTGATGTTAATATTGAAATTTTTTATAAACACATAAATTTTGTAATAAATTTTATAAAATTACTCAAATGTGAAATTGATCAAAAATTAGGTCATGATTGAAAACTGGATCTGTGACGGTATATCGACGAAAGCACAGACGCGCTCAACAGTTTTCATTTGACAAACTAAATATGAATGGGAGAAAAATAGCGCAACGTCTATTATGTTTTTAATGTCTATTCGAACTCGTTTCATTGTGCGCGATCTCTATTTTTTTCTCTAAGATATAATTTTTTTTACAGCCGCTGGATTATTAACTTGATGCGCTTTTCATAATATTATAGTTTGATATTATTTCATATTTGCTGCATTTCATTAGCTATCTTCGAGTTCAACACCGTGTTAGTTGTAACCACCGCGAATGAGATTCAACTATTGCCACATACTAAGGATTAAATTGATCATAATTATTGTTGTAATTATAACATAACGTTAATCACGCTGCAATTCAGACTAAAAATGAGTGAATAGCTAGATGTTATTGTTATGATCATGTGCAATAATCGTTTATATGCATGTAAGTTATATATGAGCTTGTTTATCTCATTAGCTTTATCAGTATATCTATAACTTGATTTATTATGCTTGAACAAATTTTGGACACATCATGGACAAATTTCTGTGATTCCAAAATAATGTCCGAATCGCGCATGACGCTGTAATTTATGTATTCCGTAGTTCTCAATCTACTTGCATCTCTATTAGTCTATTTGCGAGTTCAATAATGCAATGATTTATTTACTTTATTAGACGCTAATTTTGAACTTTTTTGCGAATAATATTAAACATCCGATCCTATATAGGAATGCTTTAAAATCAGAGCACGAATTTTTTGAATTTTTAAGACTAGATTGATACAAAAATACTATTTCTTTTATCACAAAGTCGAAATAACTTTGTATTATACTTTTCATGCGTTTTCACATGTCATTAACAGTGATTTGTTTATTATTGGTGTTATACATTATTTTATTTCGTTATCCGTATTTTTGCACATTTTTGAATATACAAGATATGTTACGTACTTATTTCGGAGTATTTCAACCGATATTTCGAATGCGCGTGACGTAACATACATATAAATAAAAAAAAAATATTTGTTCATAACAGAGCTAAATTGCACAATTTTTTTTTTTTTTTATTGATCCATGATACATCGATCTTTTTTTGGTTTTTTTCGCGAAAAGTTTGTTTTAAAAATATTCTTTTATCTGCATTTGCAACATAGTGCGAATATGTTTCGAGTACTTGATGCGATTGTGTTGTATTTTATTCACGAGCTTTATCCGCGCTCAGCGACATTTCGTTACCTTATAAAGCGGAAGTGCAAAAATTGATTTTCTAGAAATGCGAAGTAGAAAACATTACAGTGGTATCCGACGCGGAAAGCTTCGCAGAAGTTGTTCTACTTTTCGTATCGATCGCTGCGGTTGAATATCTGAACAATGAAAGCCACGCTAATGCGCGCTATACTTACGCTGCGACCTGTTCTCTCCGCACAAACGTCAATTTCCAATCAAATTGCCTGAGATAATATAATTATCAATCAATATTATTTGATTCTCGATAGTCGTTGCATGAGACTTGGTTGTAAATTAAAGAAAACAGATTGTGAAAAACAGAAAGAACGATAACAACAATTTCTTTACATCGTATGTAAACCGAATACAAAGTTTACGTGTCGTATGCATTTTGTGCAAATCAAGATTTTTAAGTCGCAAACCGATAAATATTTTCACCGTCATGATGATCGTGAAAATACGTATATTACATTATGTCACACTTTTTTTAATGTCACGAAATATTCGTGTTAAAGAATCTTATCGTGACACGCGGTGATGGAATATAGCAAATGTATGATTGACAGCATTTCAAATATACATTTGCGTAGGCGCCGACATAAAATAAGTTTCGTCTTCGCGTTGCGCGAAGTTGATGACTTATTGGCAGGCATGTCGAGAACAGTTATTTCCGACACCACGAAGTGTCTCCGTCCACCATCAACAGTTGTGTCTATCTTTCTTCAGCACAAGTGAAACTAACATTTTCATAAAAAAAACTCTTATTTGAAAAATACAATTAAACAATTTCGATTGCGAATAAAATATTTATTTTAATTAAAACATTAAAACAGTTCATGGATCTAAACATTTGCATTAATCGTTTTTATATTAAAAACCGATGATGACGACATGCTTTCACGGATTTATATATCTTTATTATATCTACTAATTATAATGTGTATATATGTCAAGTATCATACTTAATGACTTAATGTGTGCGTAATAAGCGAGAAAAAGAAAATTCAATCGTGACAACGAGTTTTAAACAAGATTATAGCGCGGCAGATTCAATATAACCAGTGTTTTAGCAAAATCATTATATCGGTTTTGTCTCTGATTAGACTGATTAAACTGTTTTGTACGCACACGATTCGTGGTATAGGTAATAATTCCGAGAAAAGGATTGCTGCTGGTGCATGCGTAGATTAAAGATCTCATTCTGCCACTTGCGCGTACATTTGTCAATATACAAAAAAATGTCGCTGATGTACGCACAAACGTAAACTATGATGCTGACGTGTTACAAAAAGAAACTTGCGCATTCACTGGACTATCAAATAAAGAAAAATTTTTATTTCGAATTTTATTGAAAAATATAGATATAGACAAGATATAAATAAGTGAAACTACAAATTTCAGACTTTGAAAATTTATTACAAGCAAAGAGGGGCACAGTTTGTATAAGTAATAATAAAGTGTAATAACAAATTGTAAGCGAATAAAAAAAGATTTTTTTTTCTCTTCTCTTGTCCTAAATACAATACAAAATTACCGGTTTTGAAGTTAATAAGAAACGCGAGCATAGACGGAAAGTCCACAAAAACGAGAATTATAACAAGAACGGAAGAAGAATGCTGGCTAACCCAAAATCATTTCGCGCACGTGTTTCCGTGGCATTGCAACGTGAGTCGTTGAAATGCCTGTTTCCTGCTCCGCCCTTGTGATGCCGATCGATAAGAATGCTGTGAACCGTAGGAGAGACTATGACAGAAAGAGAGAGAGAGGAAAAGACTGTGGATACACCGGCAAAGAGAAAATAGGATAAGAATCTTTCATGAATCTAGATAAATTGCAAAAAATATTCTCTTTTTAAATCATACATTTTCAAAACGATGATCACGTTTGAGTTATTAAGTGACATACACACACACAAATGTGTGTGTATGTGTCAAAAAGCTAGAAAAAAATTAATGAATGCCAATTATTGCAGAGATATTAACTTTATCCTTCCAGTACAAATAAAAATCTCATCGCTTGTCACTTATAACCTGTAAAAATGCGTTAGTATAAAAATGATCGTCAAACTGTTTTAAACATCTAGTATTTCGGTAAGAAATGCATATAACGCTTACGCCGATCAAGTTTGCGTATTATTTATATTGACAAATGAAAAAAAGTAAGAAAAAAAGGAAGGAAGAACGCAGTGAAATTTGGGCGTCGAGAGTGTGCGATGAGTCATCCCTTAAACTTCCCCCAATTTCGTCCCGCGGGCGTTTCTAGAGATGGATTCGATATGCGCTCCTGTATTCTTGCTACAAGCCTCAAGTGTTTCGGATCGTGTACATAATCGCAGCTCACGATGTTATTTTTCGACGAGTAAAAGAAGAAAGCGCGAGCGCGACAAGGAAAATAAAAAGATGTGTTATCAGAGATTTTTCATAATAGCGAGAAAGAGATATAAGATCATAAAGCATATTTTTTCCACGTTCTCTGTTAAATTATACAAATTCTGAAAAAGAATGTCAATTTTATTTTATATTCTTTTTGCGCGCGCGTGTTATTGAAGTTTAATTACAGTCTTCACTGCTTGTAGTCGCGGCAATAAAAGCACATATAACGCACATTACGGGCTTCTCTTAGTTTAAAATGGTTATATTTGCCTATATCAAGTTGCAGAAATTAAAGCTGGTTATTATGAAAGGCCGTTCTCTCTATTATTATTCTGCGAGTTATCGTACCATTATCGTAATATAATCGAGAAATAACAGAAACGCAGATTCCATCAGTTTCCGCAATTTCAATGAAAATTCCATGTGAACATAAATTGCAAAAATAATATTTAATTAATACGCCTGGTAAATTATATTTGTTCCTATTTGCATTAATGAGCAAAAAAATAAAATTTGTGTAATTAATACAACAGAGTAATTTACAAAAAAAAATTAGAAATACTTTGTGTGTGTGTACATGTGTGTGTAAAGTTCCTAAATCTCTTCTAAATAACAATCACGAAACTGTTTGTACACCTATCAAGTTGCCGGCCAATTAATTTCGCGAACTATCCATAGTCAAAACCAAGAACTGCCTCATGGAGTGGCTAACAGCTAACAACTAATTATAACTTTAACATAATAGGTGCACCGCATAATCAATCTCGGATGTTTAAGCAATTAAAGTCAATGTTGGTTTCATGCACAGTCATCATCTTGCGAAAATGCACTATGACAAGCTTAACAGAAACATAGTAACGTGTTTCTGTTTAAAATCAGAAATACGAAATAATTACGATTGTTATTGCCGTACAAATTTTGGATGATTGCAATTATTTCAATATTACAAACAAAACTAAAATTAATAAAGGGATATCTTCAAAATTCTCATAAAAACATTTTTGAGATGTTAAAATATTCAGAGGAAACGCGCCGCACGCGTTTTTTCAAAATATATATTTATATTGCGGCGTATATTTATAGTATATATATATTTTTGCCGTATATTTCGAACGTGACCGGAATTATGATGCTGAGGTAGAAAACACGCTGCGCTATAATACATTAATCAATGAATTTAGTAGTTACATATTTATGGACCGTCTTATTAGGTTGAAAATTTTCAATCGATGATGATTTCTTGGAATTAAGCAGCACTTACAACTTTGTAGCTTTTCAGACGGTAGAAAAGAACACTGCTTTAATAGATATATATAAACTTTCTCAAAGCGAGTTTAGTTTTAAAGCTAAAAATGATCAGACAATTTGGCTTCATTGACTGACCAAATGCCATTCTCTAATTGGTCTTCGATAAATCAAGCGTTTGTAGCTCTTCAATTCTGTAAAAGTTTCAATGGAAAAAGCAAAGGGAAATATACTCGCATTTTTTCATTTTTTCAAATAACGTGCCTTACATGAAAAGAAACGCGATCTGAAAAGTTTACGTGATGCTAGATAAACGCGTGACCGTATTTTTAACAGAAGAAAAATTTATTTGAAAATTTTTTGTAGCGTGAAGTTGCAGTCATTAATTTAGAGCTCTCTCACGTTCATATTTTTAGAGGTATATACAGAAGAGAATGTTGGCGGTTTTTCACAGTATAACAAAACTTGTGTGCGCGTAAAATAATGAATCCCGACGCGTGCTTCTCCGAGCGAGTCACGTGTTTAAGCGTAACAGAGCAATATAAATAAGCGGATTTTGCTGCTGCACAGCTCATGTTACGTTACCGGCGGCGACCGCGAGGTCCAATTTCTTTTTTACTTTTGTGTGTGTGTGTGTGTGTACAGTCGCGGCACATACCGACAAAATTAATCAGCAACGCGAGACTAAGATATATTAATTCGATTTATGCGGTATTGATACGCGCGATTCTGTTATATATATATTAGATTAGCGCACACAAACCGTTAATTAAAAATCTCGTATTAATGCACGGAAAGCGCGTACAAATCAATAGTTTTCAATTCTCAGAATCGTGACAAGATAGGACGCGTTTTGTTTTAAATTCAATATAGATCCAACCTGACTGTGCGGCAGAAAGCACGCAAAGAACGATTTAATTATCGCTCGCTCAGGACGCAGATTGTTAATGGATTCGCGGAGTAATCCGGTAATTGATTTCGATATTCCACAAGCGAAACTCAAGCGGCGTGCAAGCGGCTTCGGAGATTTGCGTGTCAATTCTCCAGCTGGCCGAAGACGACTTGGGGGACACACACATTCCATTAGATGATCTTCCTGATATATACACACACTCGGTCACATCTCTCTCATATGCGCAGACGTTCACCGTGGCGGCGACCACATTGTCAGCTTTTGCCGAGGGTATAATTACCGGCGCGTACTTAATATACAAAGCCCTCGTTTACGCCGCACCTACGCGCAAATATCGTCCCGCGCGTTGCCACGGGCACTTACCAAGAGATCAAACGATATTCGATCAGGACAAACAGCTTCGGATAACGCAGCCGATGCGATGATGTGTCACTGATTTTGCACGAAACAGAAACGTAACGAAAATTCGATACACTTCGGATTACAATTATTTTGAATTTGAATCAATCTACTTGCGAATGTGTATTTCAAAATTGGAAATTTTCTAAACAAAGTTAAACAATGTTGTCTCTTCTTAAGTAAATGCTACATATCTTATAATTAGAAAGACAGCCATGTAATTTAAGAAAAAAGAGCTATGTACGAAAACGTTAATTTAATTGTGATAAACGATCGCCATAAATTATAGCCATTTTCTTTGCTCAATTGACAAACACAATGTACATCTTAAAAATGCGTTATGTATGTTTATTGAATCATAAAAGGCTATTTTCTTTTAGGTCTCTCTTTTCCACTATCTTGCAACAAAACTCGTACAAGAAAAGGCGATGCGCGGCCGCAAGCCTTCCTGGAATTTCGTGATTATCGAATATCGATTTTCACAGACGCTATATCACTGCGAGGGAAACTTTGCCAGCTTTCCAGAAATATCGGAACGTTCCCACCTCCCATATAACCGCTCTATTCTGATAACTTCGTTCATCTGGCCCGATGTGCAAGCCGCGGAATTATACCGCATGGCGATATATTTAGCTAGAAATCAAATCGAGCGCTCGATTTATCTTTCGCAAATGAAATATTTTTATCGCGTCGTTATATTTGCGAAATTGTATTAATTCATGAAGCTTGTGCAATTATATTAAATTAAACTCGATTATCTAAATGTACCTATTATTTTTCAGTTTTTGTTCAATTACTCTTTCTCTTTTTTTCCCCCTATCAAATTTAATTTCCAAATTTTTTATCATTTTCATCTTTTGTATCAAATATACTTACGATAATAGTTACAGCTACACTGAAAAAAGAGTTTTGTTGAGACCTAACCAAACTTTGGTAAATCAGACCAAATAAAGTGTTTTGGAAACCAAATTTTGGTTGAGATTACCAAAGTTTGGTAATCTCAACAAAACAGTTTTTTCTGTGTATATATTCTATGTAATTTACTCGTAAACTAACAGTTTATTTTTGGTGAAGCATATTTTTCTATCTAATGGATAATCGAAACTGACTTAGAGCACGACAATCTGTTAATAACGCTTCCCAAACTTTATCGGAGCTTGTTAAGAATGTCAGACGCGCTCGCAATAATAATTATTTTGCAGTCGGTCGTTGTGTCAGCACGTGTTGGCAGTATGTTGCAGATGTTGAACATCCGGAAGTCACGTAGTCGGAAAAGCCGTCGGAAGTTCTAACTCAGAGAGAGAGAGAGAGAGAGAGAGAGAAAGAGAGAGAGAGAAAGAAAGGAAAATTCAAGTATATCTCATTTTTCTAGATAACGTATTAATAATATAACATGTTTATAGTACAAATACGAAATTATTTTCAAGCATGTAGTACACTGATATCTATATATAAATCCAATAAATTTAATATCATTATATGAGATTGTTGAACATGCGTGAATTAAAATTGATCGCAGTAAGAAAGCGTTGATAGAAATTGCGGAAAATGGAAAAGCGTTTGATGCTTCATAGTTCCGCGGCGAATTAAAATTATATATCATCATGTTCAAATATACACACGACCGTGATAATATCTGCCACATAGATACACGCACTTTCCGATCGATGCGCACGACTAATATACACGAAATGACACATCTGCGCGAAACGCCAGACACGCGTATTTGTAATGCGCGTACACATTGTGCGTTGCCATGGGTCGATTTAAATTTCAAATCAAAAATAAAAAGCGATCTGAGAGCATCGACGCTAATCAACACGCGCATTGCTATCAGTCATCGAACTTGAGTTAAATCTTTTGACTATTAATTATATATCATGAAAAATGTGCGATCACATGTGTATAACGAGATTTCAGTATTTTACAGTTTTGGAAAAAAATGCTAATCTAAAAATTATATTCTTTGTTAAAACGTTAAGTTTTTTTTTTATAATGTATAATGTCTGTAAGCAAACATATAATTGAAAATGTAGACGACAGCGTATACAGTCTATCAAAACATAAGCGCGTTTTCTTGAATAATGGATTGTGTATTTTTTATGTATTTATTAGCAATTCCTCGCATCATGTTGAATTATTCAATTTCTAATAGTATGGAAGTAAAATGGCGTTGATAGAACAGCATCGCATAAAAAGTTGTTAAAATTACAAGACTTACCGATACAATGTCTCAAGGCGCTCTGTGAGAATCGGGCGTAAATTCTGAAACACAAAAGAGAGGAAGAACTTTTAGATGTACAAAAAGAGATAAGCGACTGCCTCCTCGCCAATCGTTAATCTTCTATGAGAGAAACATTCGTTCTGACTCACTAGTGTTCAAAACTTGAAACTGCCTCCACCGACAGTAGTTGCTACAAGGCGCGCATTGAAGATCCTCGCACTACCTAGCATTTATTTGAGGAAGACGAATGTGATTCTCAGTCGAAGAAGTTCCGTTCGAGCTATATTTCCCCAGAATTTTGGCTATGTCGGCGACTTAAAAGAAAAACACTTTTGAGAACGCATTTCACTTTATTTGAAAATATTTTTTTTAAGCTTGGATCAAAGACACAAAAATATCGAAATATTGATTGCTAGCATTTTGTCTTTTCTCAACGATATTTAATATTTATTTGTTATATAGCAAATATATACTTTGTTATCGTGAGAATTGATATATTTTTTTATTGTTAGAGAATTCGAAATTTATTGTCCAACTTTGAAAGAAATAATGCGCACGTTGATGATATTGCAATAATCGCGTGCGTGCATGAAATTTCTCATGGTGGTTTTACACCTCGACAGATTTCGCCGCCATGCGTAAACAACAGATTTTTCTTCGTCATTGATCACAACCAAATCGGAAGACAAACGAGACAAATACACGGTCTCGCTGTCGCACTCTGTTTCCAACAAAAAAGAAAACGAAAGTGGATTCCGTTTGCCCGCCGGCAATTACAGAGTACGAATTTGCATGAAAGTGAAAAAAAACTTTTCCCGTTAGGCATCATTTTTCCCGTTGTTTTGTTCGCAATTTTTGACTGCTATCGACGGTTGCATTTGAATATGAAACAGCCATAATTATTCTGATATTTGATGCTTTCGCGGTGTGTTGCATTAACATACACAGATGTTTTTTTTCGGGTTTGAACCGCGTTAGTGTCATTTTTATACCGACGTTTCGTGAACATTACAGCTCACTTCCTTGGGGATCATCGGGGTTTAAAGAGCAACCTGATACTGAATCAGGTGAAAGCGTGCATTCGATACATTAGATCGCAAACAAAGCAATTGAGTTGTTCCGGCAAGAGATAACACATGCGAAATGCGAGGCTTATACACTTACATACTGACTCGATTTGCACGCATCGCGCACACATCATTGGTCGCACAAAGCGACCGTGCGCGTAGAGATTTTCCAAAATTAAAGCGCGTTATATTATCGGGGAGATCCTCACATGTGAACAAACGCACGTCCGATTTTACGGACTTGTGACTACATGGATATCGAGTAAAAGTGTTCGAAAATGTGTACATGCTGGCACACATTCATCTATCTAGGAAAATATAATTGTTATTAAGCGCCACTTCCGCGTTCCTTCTTTTTCAAAGAGCCTTTCTCGCATAAAAAGAGCCGAGTGTATGTATATTTTTAGCTCTCTGTATAGTTTTTCCCGAGAAGAGAACAATTTTGGGTCAAAAAATTAAGATTGTCGAATAGTTATTATAAAGTAATTTTAGTATGTTAATTAAAAAACGTTAAGACTAATGAAAAGTAGCAGTTGTAAAAATTATTAAGAAAAGTTGAGTAAGTGTGAAGAATGAAAAAAACCGCGATATTCAACTTTTTTTTTCATCGATCTCAAATACGATGATAAATACAACATGTGATGATACTGTGTGCGAATGAAATAAATAACCCATATATAAAATTTAGATGAAAATGAGAAATTGTATTTTCCGATTTAATTGCAAGCAACAATGTCACTGTCAATTACTGCGATTCAATGTCGATATCAATTACCGCAAAATCCAAAATAACGTCTCGCCATTTCGGTTTAATTACAGAGATTGACTTTATATTAGTTTTGACAATCTTGACTCTGATTTTCATCCATCTTATTTTTTTTCAAACATGTCAAACTTTAAACAAGTTTTTCGAGTTTTTTATTTAATTATATTTTATATTTAATTATATTTTATCAACTTACAATATTTCATATTATAAAATTCTTATCTAAAAAAACTTGTTTGTTTTCTAAAAAACAATTATACATAACAAAAACATTATTTAAAATATAATTAAATGATAGAAATTAAAGACACACATACATAAACAAAGGAAGTTCTCTGACTTGTTTGTACGAGAATTATCACAGTTTTCACATTGCATTAATAAAGATTAGTAGTGCAGACCGCATTTACATGCTGACTTTATATCCTATGCTTTGCAGATTCAATATCATGTGTAGCGCAAAATAGGGATTTTGTGTAGCTGCAGAATGTCACAAGAGACAAATTGCAGTGCACGTAGCTAAGTACATGTAGCTATTTAACTACAAGTACTATTCGTGAGTTACAACGCCACAATGTATTATTATTATAATTTGTATATGTCTCTAGAAAAACCAGGTGTGTGTATTTTATGCACATACACACACAGAGAAAGAAAGAAAAAGAGAAAGAAATGTACATTTGCACATACATTAAAAATAATTTTTCTATTGCATGCAATATCATAATCACTGGGTCAAATATTTAATTAGTTAAAGAAGTAATTCAAGCTAGTAAGCAGTTATTAATCATAATATTATAAAAGAGTCTGCCGGTAATCGGGATAAAACTTAATTAAACTCAAAAGTGCGCATTTCAAGGACTATTCCTTTTCTTGAGCAAGATCTAATTAGAAATATTAAAGTCGTCGCAGCAGATATATATCCGTGTTATCACGTCGCACTTCACGGATCCTAAAAGACTTTCATTCTGTACGTTCCAACTTTATGTTCCGCATTAAGAAACTACACGTTTTGTTGTCAATTCACGCGTGAATTTCGTTGAACTTTATTGCAAACGAGACCCCTTTCCCTTACACTTCGATCCGCGAAATGAAATTACCCAGAGACGAGACGGCGCAATTCTAGGCTTTAATTCTGCATCGGGATGAAATATATTCAGCGGATATTACAGCGTGCAAGAAGGATGTCGAGTTTATGGTTATCACTGTCAAAATCGGTAAAAGGATCGCTTAAAATCTGCCAGGTATTTTCTGTTCTAAAGAAAAACCGCGCGGATCGAAATGGATATGCTGCTGGTGGTACTCGAGCAATATATCCAGTAACACGTCTAGCCGCTGTCACCTGTCGTCTCGACTTGTGATGTTCGAGAGAGATAAGGGGACAACCAGCGACAGTACGGCGCAAAATTCCAGAATTGGATAATTTTACGGTATATTGACACATCTGGCACTTTTTTCCAGCGAAAATAGATTAATTTCACAATGCAATTTAAGATTTGCTACTTAACGGAAGATTATTTTTTCACCAAAATAAATTGTGCATTATCAGCTTTTAAAACAAAAGATAGTTTGCGGATAAAGATAAAATGTATATCAAATATGCAGCAGATTATCTATTATACTTATTATTTTATTTTGTATGAAAGTCAATTTTAAAGTTTTAAATAAAGGAAATTTAATTTTACAAATACCTACATTTATTTAATAATTAAAAAACTAGAAAAATATAAACATTTTTTCGATTAGAATAAATTTTGATAAAGATTGATTTTTCTAAAACGTAAGATAGGTACTTCTACTACATACTATATTTTTTTCAAAGAATGATATGTTTTCTCATCGATATAACCACTACGAATTGAAGATCCAAAGACCGCTGTCTAAACGAACAATACGGACTCCATCAACGGAACAGGTGTGAATACAGCAATACCTCGCTCAGCTAGACATCTCATCAACCAAAACGCCACCGCAATGTTATGAAAGCCTTCACAGCAACGTGTCCCGCACAGATCGCACTGACCGAAGAAACAATCGATAGCTGATGACCGTTCGCCATTAATCTGAATTGATCCATATAAGGAACTTGATATCCCGGCTACGCATGTAAAAAATTCACTGTGTAAATACATACTCTCTTTCTCTTTCTCTTTATCTCTTTTTGTAAAAAGATCGCTTGAAGTCGAAGGAAAACGGCGACGATACGGCCAGAAACAGGAGGAGTCAATAAAAAAAAAAAGGCAAAGTCTCCGTTTAATCCGCTGCAATCGAAGAGGTCTTCTTCTTCCCCATCGCCTTCTTTTTCAATCGCTTATTCGCTACGCCTTCTATCCGCTGCTGTCTTCTTCTTTCTTTCATCGCGTTCGTAATCCCGGATAAAATCCCAAAGTGATTGCTTCACTTTTTCCGCAACATGACCAAAAGATAGACGCTCTCTCGCTGGAAAACTCTTCTTCCTGCCACAAATACATGCAAAGCGATGGAATTGCAAAGTCTTCCAAGTATTCGCGCTCGACGACGAGATAGAGAGAGTAGGAAATCTTCCTTGCTGAAGATCAGAAGAGTGTCTGATAATCCGTCGCGTCGAAGGGCAAACCAAACAAAATCGCAAAGAGAGAGAGAGAGAGAGAGAGAGAAAGAGAGAGAGAGAAAGAGAGCAGAAAAGGAAACGAAGTCGAGATATTCGAGAGTCGGATGAAAAGGAAAAGCAGCTTGTAATATCTCACGAGAGGCGTGTCTCCCTTCTTATCTTTTGGCAAACTCTCGAGGTCTATGGTCGCTTTTTGTACGCTGTAAAATTTGTTTTTTTTTTGTTTTTCACGATTAAAGCCTCTATGGGACAAATTCAATCGGCATGTAGCAATGACAAATGCATATTAAAATCCCAAAATACAAAATGGTTTTGAAGCAAAAACATATTTTTATTGTTCAAAACCAGATTGTAAGTGGAATAAACGTGCGATAAAATTATATAGCGACAAAACGCAGCAATGTGCGAGAAATAAATATTATTAAAATGCGTTTATCCATACGTACCAAGATACATGCCCGTACTTCATCATTGACTGAGAATAAGTACATATTGATTTCCACTAGTGACACAGAAAATCCAAATGAGATGTTTAAATCGAGTTGACGTATTATCGTCCGTCGACTCAAATGTCCGGCTTATATCACGTTAAATATAAGCTGTCAAGTGCGTACATTCAGCGTAAATTACTGAAAGACAGACACCGCGCACAGCGGCTCGCATAGTCGATGTAGTTATAAAAGGTTCTTGAGATTTCAATGAAGGCACAGAGCAAACGTTAGGAGAAGCGTTGGCAGGCGGTGCGTATTTTTCACACGCGCACTTGTCTTATATAGAGATCCGTGCGAAAAGCACAATGGTCTCACGCGTACATACGCGCGTTATACACATGCCATTCATTTGCTCGCGCTTATATGTACCGATAGCATGCGGAAATTTACGCAGCAGAAAAAGTAGAAAGCAGTGACTTGTTACACGTATATATCAAACACGTTATTCCAGCGAAAAAGAGAAGTTGCGCAACATTTCTGCGAAATAAATGCATGGGCATTCAGATACCTAACTATCTCGCAGTCGACGTCAATTCGGATTTTTCATCCCGTTACATGTATTAATACACGCAAAAAAATCACAAAACGTGACAATAATCAAAGCTCACTAATTGAAGCGTGTAACACTGATCTCAATAATCGAGCGGACGTTTCTAAGTGAGAGCATACTTAAATATTGAAACATTGTTGGACAAAAATTAAATTTATTGAAATATGTAAAAACAAAATTATAGATAGGTATATTTGTCACTCTTGTGATGTTTTTATAATGTTAATATATCACATATAATTCTTCTAAAGTATTAATACAAAGTAAAATTGGAAATAATAACAACAGAGAGAGGAGAGAGAGAGAGAGAGAGAAAGAGAGAGAGAGAGAACGGATTTATTAGCAAATATATTTCACGAAAAAAATCTTGAAACAAAAATAGTTTTTAATTTGAATATCTAATAAGAGCATTTTAACGGGAAATATTCAGAATTATCAATATGCGCGTCGATGTGTTATTCATGTCAGAATTGCCATTAACCATTCATGATATATCATTCAGAAACCGCTTTGAAATGCGATGCTATTTTCACGCGACTGTGACTAAATATGCGGCCATCGTATCGATGACACGATGCAACAGAGATGCGTGTAACTCCGAGCATATCAAAACGATGTACATCACAAAAAGTGATCAATGATTGCGTATAAAAGCTTACTAATATTGTTTCTTACGTGTGTGTAGAAATGAGTCTCTTTTAATATATATATATTTTTTTATTTTATTTTATTTGTATTTTTTATTTTATTTTATCTGTATATCAAAATTTTACTAAGCAATAAAAAAATATATTATATACATACTCTATTAAAAAACATACTATTAGAATCCAATTTATTTGTTAATAAATAAAATAATATATTTTTGATATATTTGCGAAGAAAAGACAATTGTAAATTCACAATGGACACAAAATTACAAGATTTATCATATTTAATGTACATTACGTAGTTTTTGATTTTGCAGCACAAAATATGATTTATCTCCCGCTTCAACAAGATATATTAACGAAGCAAGCACGCAAAAGAGAAAGAGAAATTACAAGCGTGCGCGAAGAGAAACAGGAAAATGGATAAATGAGTAGCGGTTATCGTGTAACGCCAAGCTCATATCTTATCTTACTCGAGCTTTCCTCGCAATTGCGATCACATGCGCATCGTTGCAGTCTACCAACGCATGATTAGCACAGAGAGTTGCTATGAATAATTTTATTTGCAAGTTAAGTAAGAAACTATCTCTTTTTACGTATGCGCGAGAATCCGCATAAAAGAAAGAAAAACAGAAAAAAAACTCCCGTAAAAAATGGAAAAGCCAGAAGGATGTGCACAACGAAAAACCAGAGTATAATACATATAAAGGAAAATTAAACGATCTCGGTAGTGTGAATGCGCAAATAATCACATCTCTTGATACGAGATTAGGACTATTGAACAAAACTTAATAAGAAAAGTGACGCATCGCATTAATTGCGTTTGTCAATTACGAACCACGATCTCGTTCGAGGCTTCATCCATCGCTCATAATTAATGTTCTCCTATGGGAATTTGGCAAACCCATAATGAACTTGTTGCTATAGCAAAATGAATTTGCGCTAAAAGAAAAATCGAGCTAGAAGAAAGACAAAAAAAACAAAGAAAACTACTATGGGAGTAATAGCGTATTCAAAGGAGGAGAGATGGGGAAAAAGACAGGGTAAAGCTGCACTTAACTATTGCTCACGTATACATCTATGCGCCGATAGCGACTGGTGCTGTGATACCGCAGAGCATCTTTTGTGTGAGATAATGAGAAGAATTCAATTAGTCTGCGGCTGGCATCTAATGATTACAGTTCAGACACGCGCAAGGAAACTAAAAACTTTTTTTAAATTGTGTAAATAAAATGTTTAATAGATAGAAATTATTTTCAAACTCTTTCTTTTATTAACTTTTATAACTTAAATCTTCTTTTAACACGTGCGTAGAAATCTCAATCTTTTCTTTAAATTGTTTCCTTAAGTTTCTTACGCTTTTGTACACTTAATCGTAAGTAAACATATAAGTAAGTATATATTAACGAGTATAAATTTCTAATTTAGAGCAAAACCTTTAAAGTTCTCTGGAAGGGAAAGAGAAAAAGAGAGAGAGAGTTCTTATTTTGCTGCAGAATACGCAAGACTAAATTTAATGATTTCTGGTTGACGTAGTCCGTAAATTACGAAAACCTACGAACAGCGGAATATGCGCTGCTCGTTTGTTGCACGTGTTGTCTTGGTGGAAAATTATAGCTTCAGAAAATATTACGGAGAGACGTATAAGTGGAATTCAACTATTAAATAATTGATGAAACAAATAAATTATATTGAATATAAAAGTAGCTATCAAATTATAATTTGTTAAAGTAATTAAATAATTAAAATATACGAGGGCGGTCCGATAAGTACTTAGCCTCACTGCCCGATGGTGTCAGTATCGCAAGAGAGATTACTATCGTGTAGTACAT
>QVOB01008873.1:0-11184 GCA_014839585.1 Pseudomyrmex concolor | reverse complement strand
TATATATATATATATATATATATATATATATATATATGTCAGTTCACAATGTGAAAAAAGGAAGTTATTACGCTTCTTGTGTAATGAACAGGTCGGTGAATTCGAGGGGAACTCGAGAGTAATGTTTTAAGCTTTCCTGTATATAAACATGAATAATAGCTCGCGTCAATTCGATAAAAATAAATTCGCGCGAACACTTTGTAAATCATATACCAACACAGAGAGATCATGATCAGATCGACGCGATTTATAATTTTTATATCGTAAACATCTCTTCTTCCCTTCCTCTCTCTTTTTCACATTTTCAAGTAAATTATCTATATATGTATATATATATGCAACATTTTCATAAATTTCGTTCCCCGCCGCTTTTGTCTACTACCAATCATTACGAATATTTTAAATGAATACTTCGATGGGAAAAAAAGGAATTCTAGACTAGCATAACGTATTAAATACAATGTATGTTTACAATGAGTTTAGTGTGTATGATACCTCGTAGCTTCGATCGATCAAATGATAGCAAATAACAATCACATCAAGTAAAGAGCAGGAGTTTTGCGCGCAGATTTATACGTTCTTGAAGCGCGCTCGCTAGTTCCCGCGTTAATTCTTCGCAAACCAGTCGTAGTTCCGCATTTTTCTCCCTCAATTCTTGCAAGGTCAATTGCTTCCCGTCCTCCGAATCGTCCTTGCTTTCTTCCTCGCCGCCGTCCCGTTCTGTCAAAATTACATTGTAATTGTCAAATATGATCGACGAAAGTGAGTTACACATAAAGAGAAAAGAGAGATTTTTACTTGGGCTGGGTTTTCTATAGATATGAAACGCTCCACAGGCTCCGCTAAACTGTTGAGATTGTGGCATCGTATTTTCTATAGACGATAACGTATTCTCGGGCTGTTCACTCTTGGGAGAGAAGTGAGAGAAGTCAGCAACAAAAGCTTGACTTTCACTCAATGTTCTCTGTCCCTCACCCTCGCTCCTTTGACCGACTAATTTACGAGGTGATGTCTGTAATAAAAACAAATAAAAATCATAACATCTGCCATGAAAGATGTATTTAAAAGTAGAGTTTTTTATGTCATGTTTACAAAAAAAAAAGACTTACAATTCCTGGCGAGATTCTAGGTGGTACTAATGGCGGTGCCCCAAGAAAACTCTGACCATTTTTTCCTATAACAATACGCACATGGTTTGAAACTTGAAGAATATTATGATTTGATTTTATATGATTGCATATTCGCGGAATAGTCTCATATATACCTAATTTATTAAGATCAAGACTAGAACTGCGCGCGTGTGTTCTATACGGTCTGGGTGGTGGTGGAGGCGGTGGTTCCTTTTTGGGGGTTACGATAACCGCGTCTTCGGGAGGCTTTTTCGTAAGGGGTCGTTGTACTAACGACGCCGCGGAATGCAGATCGTCGTCCACCAAGGTAGTACAACTGTTGCTGCCATTAGCGCCGGAAGCGAGAATCGCTGCTTCGGGCGTTAATCGCAGCGGCACTGGATGCAGAATTTTCGGATCGCGTTCGACGGCCGACTTTTGAAAGTCAAAATTAACCAGCTGCAATCCCGGACTGGTGACCGAACTGCTCGCTCCGGTCGGCGAATCCACGAACTTCGTCCACTCCTTGTTCTTCTCGCGAGCGTTCGCCGAATTCGGCGGTGACTTCGAAGCGTTTGTCGCCGGTGGGATCTGCGGCGCCGCGGTAGGCGCTGTCATGACTAATGGAATTGACAAGGACGGAGGTAAAATATCGGGTAGAGGTACATGATTCCTCCTCAGTACAACCAGATGCATAGCCACGTAGAACTCTTGCAAACTGAGCGCTCCGTCTCTCGTGACGTCTGCGAGCTGCCAAATACGTCTTAACTCGGATACGGGAAGTCGCGATTTTTCGAAAAACGTTCTGGCCACGGACCCCGCCAAGAGGCCTTCCGGGTCGGGCTGTAACTGCGCGAACTGCGCGGCATAATAATCACGTTGCTCGTCACTTATAATCCACACTTCTTCCGGCGGAAAAGTCGAACCGTCGCCTTCTCCGTCACCCTCGTCGCTACTGTGACGTTCCGAACTCTCCTCTTCAGTGCCCAGCAATTGTCTCTGCTCCTCGGAAACCAATAAACCTTGCCAACCGCTGGAAACAGAATTTACCTCGCCACCTAATATACCATCATTTCTCTCTTGAATCACACTGTTTGTTGGAGTGGGAGAATCCGTGCTTCCGCCAGTCTCACGCGGAGATTCGGCTTCGCTCTCGCTCTCGGTGGTACTTTCCGGAGCGTGATGTCTGCTCTTTGCTCCTCTGATTAAATCCGAACTTCTTCTGCCGTCTTCATCGCCGGAAGTCGGCCATGTAAATCTCGGCAGAGTAATAACGTCCAAGGGTGTAGTCACCATGTCCTTAGAGACTTCTAGACCAGCTTGATGAACCGCTATGAGCTTTAGCACTGCGTAGAATTGTTTCTTGCCTAATTGTGTGTTGCCATGCATAGTTCCCACACAAATGTCCAATATCTACAAAGTAAAATAATAGATATTATTAGATATTATTTGTGTTAAATAGTTATAGAATTGATATTACACTAAATAAATTGTATGAAATTACATATGTAATATAATTATATTACATATAAATCTTATTTTCTTTTTCACTTTTATCTTTTAATAAATCTCATCAATCTTAATTCGCTTTGCATTTGCATTAGTGTGACGTATCGTTTGTCGCAATGGCAAACAGAGATGACTCAAGATAATACACCCACTGATGAATTAATCAGTTCAGCTGTTAGTACATAACCTTCACAAGAGATCTGACATTTCCATTCCTGAACGTATTTCGAGCGCATTCAATTTCACAAACAAAAAGCTCCGATAATTGCTTCGATAAATTACCGTCGCGATGTGATATCGACGAGAAACGAACGATAGCTTGTGTAAAGTTAATATTACATTGCTCCGTTTTTTGTCACACGACAACGGTTTTGATCTGCATATGTTAATCGACTTACGGACAGAATTTCCTCGAGAGCTCTGAGTGAGGAACAGCCGGTCAAATCTCTGTATCTCGCACAAAAAAACCAACACGCAGCGATAATAATAATAGCGCAACACCTGAGCTCACCTTCATCGTGACATCCCGCGGCAAGTTGGCCGAGCGCAACAGCTCGGCGACTTTGATGACAGGCACGCTCTCGCTGTCCGCGTTCTCGCAGCAGTAGATGAATATGTCGCCGTAGTAACGATGCTCGGTCGCGGTCAGGTGCAGATTCGCCATCGTCATCAGCTCCCAGTCCATCTCGACGATCCGGGCGGTGAATGACGCGTCCGTCGACCGTCCCGGCTGCCAGCCCGTCTAAGCTCCGTTACGTCCGCTCCGGCGGGCCGCCCTTCTTCGCTCTTCGTGAGCGCGCGACACGGTCTGCTTCACGACGCGTTCGCGATCTCCCGCATCGTCGCCGGACGGCCGATTGACACAGATCTCAAGTCCCGTGGGAAGACGTCGTTTACAAAGCTTACACCCCTCCGTGCGCAATTATCGGACGATGCTATCATCACCGACTGGCTGGCGCGATGTTTGACATTGCCATAGTCTATGTCGGCTAACTTTGCGCCGCCGCTCCGCGGAGAGCGGCGCACGTGCGCGCTAACTCTTGAAATGCTCGCGAGAATTTCTTCTCTTTTTTTTTTTTTTTTTTTTTTTTTTTTTTTTTTTTTTTTTTTTTTTTTTTTTTTTTTTTTGAGAAGAGGAAGCTGTTCTCTTTCTGTGGCGTGTGCCTAATTTAAACGGATCGATCTAATACTCGACAGTCTTAGACGCGTATAAATTCAAACGCAGACGATAGACGATCAGTTTAATGTATTTCATGATTAGTATCACTCTGTTCTATAACGACACCTCAACAAGAGTATCGAAGATGAAAGAATCGAAATGGTTTTCATTATTAATATAGGTGTAACAATATAAACGTGGAAAATTACATTGCACGTCGATACTTGTGTCACTATCGCTCACTATTGTTTTCGTTTTTTTTTTTGTTTTGTTTTGTTTTGTTTCGTTTTTACAAAAATGAAGATTCTCGTGACGATATTTGTTACAGTTTCTCGCAGTGAGAGATATCGCTATGAAATTAGAATAGTATAATTCAATCGCTTTCTTTTTCACATAAACTTAAAATGAAATCTTCCAAATCCTGTCTATTCGATCATGTTCGAGACAAGAAAAAAAAATTATTGAAGAGTTTTACAAAGGCATCTGCGATAGCGGGGTATCGAGAATTAGAGAAATCTACGATATTAATCAATCGTGTACAAAATAGCTCGTGACTAGAGGAGAATTATTACATATACAATGTCCTATCAACATGTGACGCGATAAGAGATAATGCTAGTTTTTATCGTTAGAATGCGCTAGTTCGATCAATTGATTTGGAAGATTTTTTTTTTTTTTTTCGACAAGAGAAGCGACGTATCAATGGAGCGGGGAATTCTCCGTGGGCCTCTTTGTGCCGTCGCAATGTCCCGCGATCAATTTCTGTCCGGTCGTCGTAAATCGCAATTGCACGGGTGAACCTTCTCGCGGACTGCCAGTAACACCGTCCAGGTTCCAATTGCCGAAGTGTTCCTCGAGCAAGTCCTCCAGCCTCTTCGACAACACCTCGATCTTCCTCGTTCGCTCATCATCGTGCTGTCATCACAATTATCTGAGATTTGAATTTCGATCCAAGCACGAATAAAAAGAATAAAAAAAAATAAATAAATAAATAAAATTAATTTTTTTATTTATTTTTTTATTTTTTAAACCGCGACTTGTCTTACGAAGCAATTTGTCGTGCCAGATGAAACAGGAGGGATAAAAGGAGAAATTTATAAGAGAGGAAAACTTTTTTAGACTGCGATCGCAAACCTGGTGATATAATCTCGCGTTGTGAATAATGCGACGGAAATCTTTCACAGCGTGTTCGACCTTGTGATAGATTCGGTTCTTCAGCTTGTATTCGACGATTTCGAGAAACATCGGGTTTTTAACAAGCTTGCAGTAATCCTCCGTCTAATAAAATCGTAAAAAAAGCGCTTTTCAGCAAATGTTTCCACTTAAAAAAAAAAAAATCATCTACACGTGTAAAGACATCTGTATTATTTTTTTATATTCGCACAATTCGGAAACTAACTATTTCTGTCGATGGGTGCTCCTTGTTTTCGCGCGACAGCGGGTAGCGGAAGATCTTCGCTTCGTCCATCTGCCAGACAGTCTGATGAATCGTTTCGAGTTTGCTGAGCGCCAGAGGACTGAGACTTTGTTTTTTTCTCGAACTGTACCACACCGACCAGCCGCGATCGCTCGATTTACCGGCGCATTTGCTCTCCGCTGCTTCCAGATTTTTTTTTCTCCCATGAGTTTTCGTGACGGTAGCCGTTTTCAGCGTCAAGCTGTTGGATCGGACACCGCTACTGATTTTCGCGCACAATCCCTCATCCACTTGGACGTCGCTGCCGTCCGTGATTCTTGCTGCTTTCTTGTCAGTCGATTTTTGTGACTTCTGCAGAAGTTGATACGAATATTCGGAATCCTTTCTCAGATTCTTGCGACTGGGAATCGGCATCACGATGGCCATCGACGAACCGGTCGTGTATTTACAGAGCTCTTTTCTGTCGCTGTGCGTATTATTCGACTTCACGGATCTTCGCACCGTTTCGGAGTACGTGGCTCTTCCGATGTACTTTTCCGACTCCTTGGCTGACGTTTCGTCGCTTTTCGCGAAAGAATTCGAGATGCGAGACGAAATCGCCGGATATTCGCTGTCGATTGTCGTAGAAGTTCTCGTATCTTCGTCCGTAATCAGCGACGACGCGAGCTGATCCGGTTTCACGTCGGCGATCTCCGAACTGTTCGAAGATTCCGAACTCCGTCCGTCCGCGTCGTCCTTGCATCGTTTGCTGACGACGCTCGCATTATTGAGAGTCCTGATCAGCCAGGAGTCCGTTTTCACATTGGTTCTGATACTGAGAGCTGTTGAACATGCTTTTTAGAAAAGAATTGTTTTTGCTTATTACTATAGGTACCACTTGTAAAAAGATCGCGAAGACGATTAAAGTTTTAATCATCTATAAACTAACAAACTGTTTTTCGGAAAAAATTTCTCTCACGAGAAAACTGATCGTTTCAATTGAATTTTAGCGCTTCTCTGGTCTTTACCGTTTGTCAGCCCTTATAAGCAATACAATACAACATTTTACAGCTCTGATAAATATTTTTAACATTCTGATAAAACGTAAATTTTAATTTCGCAAATGTGCATTTATTATGTGGACTAAAAATTAAGCTGATTCTTACTGTTTTCATCCTCGCGCGACTGTGATATCGATATGACGCTCGTGCTGGGCGATAATCTGCTCGTGGATCCCGAGTCGTCCTCCGAGGCCTCGTAAGACGTGGCACAGTCGACGTTCTCGTGCTTGATCGAATCGTCTTGCGACGTCGACGGTAACGCTTTATTAACGTCCTCGATTTTGTCGTTCTTCTCGGCGCTGCCGCTGCAATTGATCTTCTTGGAGGTCTTGTTGACGCAGTCCTTTATGTTAAGGGCTTCTAAGAGTATTTCGGCTGAGGCGCACGCCGCTTTCCAGGTCACGTCTTGACGAGTGTCCTGCGATTCCGCGCGTTTCAGAATTCTAGGCGAGTTTTCGAGATTGAACATTGGCGTAGGCAACTGCGAGGCTGGCGGGAACGAGGTTTTTATCAGCGTGGCGTTGCTGATGTTCGTGATCGGCCCGTTGTGCGACAATGGCGTCGATGACGCGGGTATCGATATGTTCTTTCCCTTATTGCCGCACGTATTGTGATAATTGTTACGAGATGACGTCGCGTTATTATCCGAGCGACGATTCGGTCTTCTCTGATGTCGCTTCTTCGGCACGTTGTAGCTTCCCGGCTTCATGTACACCCGCACGTCCTCGGAGCTGTCGTACTCCTCCGGTATCTGCTGCTGCATCTGAAAACGATTGCCGACGAAATTGCCGGCGGCCCACGGCGTGCTCTGGATATTCGGCAGATTTTGCAGCGCTTGAAACTGACGATTCGCGTCGATCTGTTTGGACACGCTCAAACACGGATACTTCGGCACATCCTGCTGGAGAAACAGTCGCGGCGCCGAGTTGTCGTTTATTATCGGCTCGTCGAAGGTAGGCACGACGGTCGGTGGAAGCTGAGCGTTTCGCATGCTGGCAAACCAGGCCGACAGGTTGGCCGCCATTTCCTCGGATTCCTTGTCGAACGTTCTCGGCTCTATCTGACTGAGCAAGGTCACCTTATTTTTAGGCACAGCCGGAAGTTCCACGTGATCTATCGTATGCGGTCTGTAAATTGTCGAATTCGCGCTCTTTGCGCTCCCGTACAATTGCTCGCAATTTCGATTGCTCCTCGAATTGATGTCGGCAATCGAATAGGAAACCGAAGACGGATAACCGGATCTTCCGTACGTTAGAACTCCCGGATTGGAATAAGAAGACTCCGGATGACCGGACAGAGGAAACGTGAAGGACAAACAATTTTCCGCGTACAGTCCGCTGTAACTGATAGGAGTGTTCGCCGCTGAATGTTGAAATCGAATGGACTCCGTGTTGTTATCCAACGAAGCTGAAAGCTTATTTTCCAACGTGTAGTCGTGCCTTCTGTCCTTCGTTGCATCCGCGTTGCTTTCCATCACTTTGTTTTTCAGCTGACAGAACTCGGCGTTGAGCGATTTGTGAGTCGAATCCATCTTCCTGAACGAGGACGCGTCTTTCGTGCGAAGCTTACCGCCTGTCAGATTGCTTACGTCGGTGTGACACGTGGATACGTTCGGCACGGACTTTGTGGTGTTAATCGCGGACGACGGATTCTCCGTGATCGTCCACTTGCTACGTAATTTGCTTTCCTGCTGACCGGAGTTGTATTGAAAATTGCGCAAACTACTCGTCGATAGCGGCGCCGAAGTCGCACCCCGCGCATTTTCCTGAGTAGACGATTTCCCAGCCGCGTTTTGCTGAGAACTAAACGACGGTAATTGAAAGAAAAGATCGCAGTTCGTATAGAGCGACACGTCGCCCGGAAATGAGGACGATTCGCAGGTTGCGTTGCGCTTCTGATCCGTCGCTTCCGTGTTCTCTCCGAATTTCTGAAAGGTCTTCACTATTTGCTTCAGTAATTCGCACGTGTTCTCTTCCCACGTGTGAAAGCACACGATCAATTCGGGATCCAATCTGTCCAGCAAATTGGGAAAATGTTGCTTGTTCAGATAATTGTCGAGGCTCAGCCATCCGTTGCTGATGCGCAGAAGAGCGTTCACGAGATCACTCGTAAAAACCTGATCGCCCGCGAAAACCGGAATGCAGGTCGAAGACTTCGTGATCGCTGTCTTCGTAGCGGATGACAAACACGTTAACCAATTTCGCTTCGAATCCGCGTGCGTTTCGTCACAAGCAAGCACCGTCTCAGCCTCCGTGCAGCCCCAGTACGCTGTTTTTCGAATCAGTTCTGGATATTGCGATCTGTCGATGCACGAACTTTCGGTCTGGACGCCTATCGACATCCCGCTTTCATATTCTGGACACAAATCGGTGAACCAACTACTCGTCTTGTTGTTGGGCATGTTGTCACCCGCGCCGCTGAATAAAGGCGCGGTGTCGGCTTTGTTGGCGAGTTTCGATTCTTCCTTACCTAAATCGTTCGAGGACGTGGTGTTGCACAAAGCGGAAACCATTTTTTCTGCCTCGATGGTGAAGTCGAAGCTGGCCGAGGACTCGTCGGAATAATGTTCCTCGTCGATCTTCGTGGGTGCCGAAATGGGTTTTTGCAATATACAATCGGCCGACTCGGTTGTCTTGTTGTTGTTGCCCGCTATGAGCGCGTCGTACGAATTTTTTGAAGACGCCTCGATCTCAGACGGCCAGTCGTTGGAATTTTCGCTGTTGTTACTGATCGGAGCAACTCGAGACTCGCAGGCGCTCGATATCTTGTTCACGTTCTGCTTGAACGGCAACATTTCCAACGGCGCGCATTTGTCCGTACGCTTCGAACCGACGGCGAAATTAACGGGCGTATCCGAGAAGAGCGGCGAGGATTGCGCCGGGAACTGATTGCTGAAGGTCGTCAGATTGGTGTAAGGCGCGAGATTGGAAAGCGGAAAGGACGAGTTGGCGGTCTGCAGGCTGCAGGTGTTCGTGGCTGAGATATTGTAGTAGGAAGCTTGCATCGGTAGTTGTTGCTGAGCGTTCTGCCGATCCTGAACGAGACAGAAGCTCTGCACGTCCGGTGACTTGAAAGATTGCGGCAACATGTGCGTGATCCCGGAACTATTGTTGTAATGCTCATTGGGCAATGGTCCAGCGTGAGCGAACGTGGAAGAGGCTACTAAGAAGGACGTGGTTGACGGTGAGTTGATCGGAGCGATGCTGGAAGACGGTTGTTGATCGAAGAGCCCCATGGGTTTCGAGTTGTACGAAAGCTGTTGCTGTTGTTGCTGCTGCTGCTGTTGGCAATATTGCTGATTGCGAGACAACTTGTTCTTGGAATGCCATCGATTATTTTTACCTAAATCCGCGCATCGAACGTCTATTCATCACTCGTTACATAACAGTAAGCGATTTTTGTGCACACATGTACACACACACATGGTGCTTGTGTGGTTGATATTATACCGTTCACTTTGTGCGACTTTTGTCGTTTGAAGAACTATTTTACGAAACACAGAGAAAGAAAACACAGAAAAAAAGAACATTGATTTTTATATGAAATTAAATGATCTCTCAATTGAAAAACTGCACATCGCGCGTAGTTTTTCATACCTTGGGGATGCGGAGAGACAGAATTTGATAAAGCGAGATGAGGCTGAATGTTCGGATAAACACAGGAAGAATGAAGCGCTGTTCCACATGGCTGAAAAGTCATCATTAGGTTACTGATAGGGGCATATAGCATTTGTTGCTGCTGCTGGTGGCAAACGGACGTTGTTGATGGAGTTGGAATCGGAGATGGTCGGGAATGATGTAAGGATGATGATCGATTTGATCGCGCAGCGGTCGGGCGCATGATCTGCTTGATCCTCGGATCAAAACTTTAATTCTCCGACGTCTCTTTAAGTCGATGTTAGCAGCTTCTGTTGAACGACAAAAATCCGTCATTAACGCGCGATATCGCAACGCTGCTGTTCGAAATTACTAATCGCCGTTGCGAGTTGTTTTCAATTATTTAACGTTAGATGCGGTTACGTTTTTCGGATGTGTCAAATTAACGTTATTTTATTATCAATGCGCGTTGATATTATTCGATTTTGTCTATAATCTTATTTACTTGTTTGAGGCCATAATGCCGCTGTAATGATACGTATTGCAAGCGAAATGCATCACACGTTAAATGTAATAGAATTAAAATAACGTTATTTAAAAAAAAAAAAATTCCTATTAGATCTTATCGTGATAGTCGTTTATCTAAGCCGATTGAACGTGGCCGCTATATATCAGCTGAAATGGAATTCATCTCTAACTTCCTCTTCTATTTATTCTATTATTGATTTTGTGAAGGTGCGGTCACATGCAAACCGAAATGCAACGTCAGAGCGAGATGCGAAGAAAGACGTGTTACAATTTCTTTCGATTTGCACGTGGGACTGCACGTGTGATTGCGATCCTAACGTCATCTTTCGAAAAGAACCGGCACTTGAGTAAAATTGATTTTCGTTGGTATTGTCGAAAGCGTATCGAAAGCGAATCTGCAACGAGATAACCTCATGTAACGTAGGTTTTATTTATGCATATTGATGCATATTGAAGCGTACATAATTTCGTACGTATTTGATATTTTGTAAAGCAACGTGATTGTCTTTCTTTTTATTCGAACAATGATGTAGATTCGGTATATTTTGCATCGTAGAATAGAGTTTACATTTGTAACCCAACTTAGGCCTCAGTGTTTGTTTTGTGACTCTACAAGATATTGAAAAATGTCGATTGAAATCGAATCTGCCGAGTAAGTAAAATTATTCTCATAGATGTATAGTACTTTAATGATTGATAAATTGTAAAGTATATACTAATTTCTCTCATTGTAAATACATTGATCGTATTTGTATTCCAGTGTGATTCGGTTGATTCAACAGTATCTTAAGGAATCAAATCTCGTGAAGACACTGCAAACTTTACA
>QVOB01008837.1:0-11529 GCA_014839585.1 Pseudomyrmex concolor | reverse complement strand
GTTGACACTGTATTGCTTAGTAGCGTCCAACTGTGATGTCCTGTCTTATGAGATCTAAATAATACTGGATTGTCGCATAAAAAAATATATATACATATATATGTATAAATATATGTATATGTAAATAATGTATATGTAATAATATGTATATGTAAAAATACAAAAATATACGTATATATATTTTTTAGATTTATATTTAATAATTCAATAATTAGCCAATCGCGATACTTTATTGCGCGCGCGTTTGTTCGCGTTTGAGAGAGCGCGAGTGTCTTTGTGTCAAAAGTTGTCTATTATACGCGAACAGTTTAACGAGCAATTCGTCAGACGTATTCGAATTAACGATATCGAAAGCGTTGCAGCTTGACCAAGAGATGCAAAATGCATTCGGGAAACTATACAGCCGAAATGGTTCCGTGGAATTGATGATCTTTCTCGACAACGGAGCCGAGGAAGATTATGCCGACTGAAAAGCGAGCGTGTATTTCGCCCGAGAAATTAATTGAATTTTGTTATACTTCGGAAAAAGATATAAATAATTAACAGCTTGTTTTCTAGGCTAGCAAACCTATTTTAAAAGTCAAATACGTAGTGCGAGCGGAATTACATACATATATATATATAAACTTATCGGCTACGTCTATTATATTAGCGTATACATTCGAATCTCCGCTTTGAATTCGAGAATTATCCAAAGAGAAAACCAGATAGCGAGACGCGCGTATATAAGCGATGCAACAATGTAGCCAACGCGTGCAACAAGCGTGTCGGCACCTATCATGCATATACATACATTTGAAGCACATGTTATGTACTCCACTATACGCGCGTCTAGTCGGCGCCCGGCGCGTATACTTTATCGTATTTCTTTGGTTCGCTATCATGTAAACGAAAAATTTTAATATTTATTATTTTGCTTATGTCCGGGTCGTGTTGCATTGTTCAGCAATTTGTATGTACAAGCACGCACGAAAAAAAAAAAAAAAAAAGACAGGAATTAGAGAAAAAGAGAGACGATCGTACATAAATTATGTCGATAACGACGACAATTACGTGTATTATCAGGTTACAGAATGTCTTTGCTCCGAGAAAATTGTACGCAATGTCACTCTTGAGGAATAATTAGCGACAGATACAGATTGATATGACAAAAAAAAAAGAGTAGAAACAAATGAGGGAAAAAAACAGTGCGTTACTGTCGGCGCCACTTGCGGATGTAAATCTATCGATCGATCGTGAATCATTCGTGCGTCCGTCTCGCTTCGCTCGCGCGCTCGACTCGAGTAAACGATTTTATTGCTCGCGTTGAACATTCTGCGAACGATGATCGACCCTCTTTCGAGGTGGTTTATACCATCGTGCAATAGCCTTTGTTTGTTTTTAACGAAATCGTTCTAATAAACTCTTTGGCGCCGAGTATTTTTAGGAAGCACCATGAATCTCTCGTCACCCTGAAGTAGACAGACTTACAATTAAGAGAGTTTTTTTTCTACAGATTAGTACGTGGCTCTTTTTTTGCGTCTCTTCGTACAAAAAAAAAAAAAAAAACGAAGAACAATTTTGGGAAATTCTGATCGTATAATCGAGAATCTCTTCTCAATTCTTTCTGTCTTTTCAAGCAAATGTACAGAAAATACGATCGACTTTACATCAAATTGATCTCCAAAGCTTTAGAAATTGTTAAAACAAATTTATTAAAAAGTTCAAGTTTTTTCTCTTCAAGCAAATGTACAGAAAATACGATCAACTTTACATCAAATAGATCACTAAAGCTTTAGAAATTGTTAAAACAAATTTATTAAAAAGTTCAAGTTTTTACATTCACGTTGTTCTTGTATAAAAGTGCAATTGAATTGGTGGATGCCCTTCTCCTTCAAGAGATACAAATTGCTAAATTCGCGAGAATTAAGAAAACAAGCTTGCCGAGCACGTGCACGCACCGTGCTTCCCGCGATCATTCGCACGCAAGTATCTCACCTTTGCTACTACTGACAAATACTCTTGGCCATTAGTGATTGTCAAAGATTACCACGATTTGTTTTAAAATAGATTTTATAGCGAAGAAAGCTTGACAAACACACATACACACATAAATAAGGAAATTAAGACATGTGATTAGCAAATAATAAAAACCTCAAGCGAGAAAACAAAATATATTCTATCGAGAGAGATAGATACAACTACTTCTACATAGATGAGAATCAACTTTTACTTTCAACACTATGTTCGATTCGCAAATAAAAATAATCACACAATTAAGTGATAAAATTGTTTGAATTTTAGTTGTTCAAACTTGACTTTTTTTGTTGGAATCTTATAGATCCATCCCACCAGACATAATATGATAACTATTTGTCAACAGACATGTAAAGAATTTAATCAATATGCGTATATGGTTTATACCTTTATCGATGTATCGAGCCTCGTTGTCGACAACTTCGTAATCCTCCGCTTCCGGATTTGTGAACGCGTTTCTGGAAGCGACGACAGTGAAGCCCGCCACCATCGTCGCGAGAGTCAACACATTGAACAACATTTCCGAAAAACAGGACAAAATTTTTCAGTTTGATTGGAAAAAAAAAAAAAAAAAAAAAGAAAACAACGACGAATTTCAGAGTAACCGCAGTTGCGACGAATCTGGCGCTTTGGATCGGTGCGTCGTCAGAACGACGGTTCCTTGATTGTCGAGCATGTGTTTTCTCTTCCCCCGGATTCTAGGACATTCGAATCACCCGTCGTCTGTCGTCGCCACAAATCGTCACGTTTTCTTGATGAATTGCTCCCGCTCGCCCGGTTATCGCGTCATACATAACGAGCGCGATTAGTAGTAAGAGAAGAGCAGCTGGCACAGCAGCCACGCGAGACAACGAAAAGAGATCGTTCGCCAGACACGTCTTACCACGGCGCTTTCCGGCGATTAACTGACGGACGGAGTCGGTCTGAGGGACTGAACTGACTCAACCCGGTCGACCGGAGTCGACAGTCGCGCCGGCCGTTCGGAGCCACCATAGCACAGCCGACGTTGTCGGCGAACTTCCACACTCGCATAGTTTTTAAATGAAAGCCGCCTGCCTGCCTAGGCCGGACGCTACCGCTGTGCCTGAGGCGCGCTGCTGCGCCCGTTTTATCGTGCATATCGCTCAACTCGCGATCACACAAATGAAAGGATCAGGTAGAACACTCAAGATAATTATCTACATTTGCAGGTCTATGATTTAAACATAAATAAACTATCGAAACGTCAAAAATTATTTAGATCTTATTTACTTATTTTAGCCATGAACATCAATGTTTTGCTTTAATTGTCTGTTTAATTCTGGAATTTCAAATCTTAAGAAGCAAACAAATTAGATGAGTATATACAGTGTCAACCCACAAAAACTGAAATATTGAGATATTTATGTAGTATGCTTCTTTAGCTATCAAAGAACGTTTTTCAATCGTGTTTAAAAAAAAAATTAAATGTTTTTATATATCAAAAATACACAAACATCTTAAAAGAAATATGTACAAACATCTTTTTCTTTTTTTTTTAATCTTAAGGCGTAATTCACTCAAAATAGCGATGTGGGATGACACTGTATTGCTTATTAGCGTTCATATATATCTAACTTTTTTCTCTTGAAAAGTTTTATATTTTATTTCGTGTATAAGAAAGATGTTGCTTTTGTCTGCGCTTACATTGAAGGATGTTTTGCATGTAAGAGTAAATCTATATATTTTGTTTGACATAATCGCCGCCAAAGCGGCACGCCGCAGGATTCGATATTTTCAAAAGAGCGCCTCCGATGCGCCACTTACATAAATGACGTAAACTATACGTGTGTATATGCAAGCTTCAAGACCGATCGACGTGTGAATCACATCAGTGTCACATCGTGTGTGACAGTATGCGTGTGGTTTGTCGGCAGAAAGTCGGTGAGAACTGCGGAGCGCGCAGGGGAAACGGTGGCGCCTGATTCCCGACGCCAAAGTGGTGCGACGGAGGCGAGGCGACGTGCGACGCGACGCCACGCGACGCGTCTTTGCCTGCTTTTTCCGTTGATCGGTCGTTGTCGAGACAGGACCTTCCCTTTTTCCGGCCACGAGTTTCGTATCTCGCTACGATATTGCTTTCTGTTTGATCAAAAGATTTTTAATATAACGAAAATATACTCAAAAAGAAGCGCAATTAGTCATGCGTTTCTTCTGAGCTTCTTGTGATAAGCAGGTGTCATCTTTACAGGAAGACAGTAAATGCATTTTAGCGATAACATATGACAGATCTGACGGTAGTCATTGCATCAGACGTAAGATGAACACAATAGGCGAATGACAAGCAAATGGAGATGATAAAACATCGTGTATTGTTCTGTAACCAGTATTATATATATGTAATTTTATCATGTTTATACAATTTTTTATATTATTAACAATATACAATATATCTTGTTAAATTAACTTAAAACTTTTTACTTCTATAAAATCTCAAGATTATATATTAATAAAGAAGTATCCATTAATAAAGAAGTATCCTTTTTTTGCACATATGTACATATATGTACATAGTTCCTTTTGTACTTTTAACACACGATTTGTTTTGTTTGTCTTCATTTTTTATAACAATGAAATTCAATCAGTATCAATATGTAAAATATATCTTAGTATCACAACTAGAATCCTATAACTTACTTAAAATTTTCTGTAGGAGAAAAACAATACGTACAATATATATATATATATCAATAAAATATATCAAATGCACACTTGTGTTGTCGAAAAACACAAAGTTATAATATTTAATTATTAATATTGCAAAATAATTTTTAATGTACTTTAAATATTGAGATTCGTGGCGAGAATTCAGTGGATGAAATTTTGTTTTACGAACTTCTCTGGTTAGCGGCAGCACGCATTCAAAATCTTCGTGCGATTACGCTGAAGCTTACAGAGACTTCACTGTACTCGTCTCTCTTTGGTCGGTTTATTTGTGTTAGATGAAACTTCTTTCTCGATGACACGCGTTTCGGACGCGGTCTTTTTCCACGCGCGCTCATACACTACAATGTTTCTTTCTGCCGTTATTTGTCAGAGGATCGGCAGGGATATGTGCACGTAGAAACGTTCAGTAACCTGGAGGATGACTAATTACGTTGAAACGACCGTGGCCCGAGGGCCGGGGCACCTGGCGTACCAGGCGCCCCTTTCGAGAGTCTCGCTCGGTGGAGAATTTCAAGCTGCACGGTTCCGCCGTTAGTTACACGATGTAGAACAAAGAATACTAGCTTGATAGTTCGGTTTGTTCTTCTAAGGAAGTTTCATCAAATACGCATACGTCGTGTCTCGCATCTCGTCGGAATCGTCCGTCAAGAGTGATGTGGCTCTTCTTGGGAGACCTCCGCAGTATCTATATCTATATTCTTAAATAAAAATAAGCGAGTCAGAGAGAAAGACGTCTTTTCGTGTTAAAAGCTTCGTTATTAAGCGACACATGTAACTTAGGCTATCATCAAACATTCGCTAAAAATACATTTGCACAATTCTCTGTGAGAATTTTTTTAAATTCTAAAAATAAAAAACAAAAAACCTATCGATGTTGTGTATATTTCTATTATTTCAGCAAAAAAATATACAAAAATTTATTACTGGTATGGTAAAAAAAAATGTTTATTTTAGGCAATAAAAGCATTGTTCTCGATAGTAACTTCAATGAATTTCTATAGAAAAAATTTCTGTATTATAGAATACGCCTGTCCTCGATAATATTATTAGTCCGCGATATTCAATCGCTTGCAATCCGACAGCGCCGTGCTGGCCGACGCTGCTGCTGGAACTTGAAAGCTATCCAGTGAGCGTAACAAAAAATCGCTTTAATACAGACTCGGCCAGCCTGTCGGCACTAGTTATCTCCCGCACAGCTTCTATTTATATATTCGTTCGTTAGTCGATCAGCGGTGTACAATCGAGTCGAGAATTACATCCGCGGCGTGTGTGAACAAACGCGTGTTCTGGACTACTTTTGCGACACAAACTTTTGCGAAGAAATATGTATTACGCATTGGGCACCACGCGATACGCATATATTTTCTAATATATTATGAACCTGCTGCGGACAATCTATAATTCGCGAAACTTCTATTCGACAAACTTCTATTTATAATTTTATACGTGTAATATATATGACACAGAAAAAACAGATAACAGAAAAAATATTATAACCATACCTGTATTTTTTTCGCAATTTAACTTCTCATTTCGACGTGAGAAAAGTCCGCAAGTCCGTAGAGTCACAATACGCAAATTTCTAGCATTACATATCAGAAATAATTTATACTGCGCCCATTATGTAACGATTGCTCTTCAGGAATCTAAAAAAAAAAAAAATAAAACGCATGTAAATTATATTTGTTTGCTTAAAACTAGATGATCTTATTATTTTTTATATTATATAAAACTTATATTAAATTTGTGTTTAACAGTTTGGTCTTTCTGGTGGAAAATAAACAAGAGGATGTAGCTAAATATGAATTCGTCGCGGTATCATCGCGACGTCATATAGCGAGGAGTTTCTTGTGTATAAATCACGATCAAAAATCAATTCGATACGCATCACATACCAGGGATTCTAGTCTACTTAAAACCGGATCTCTCGTCCCAACCACCTACGGGCAGTCTAATGAGGATTAGACCACCATAAGTGATACGGTGGAAAACAATTCTTTGAAACGAAACACGTGGAACTAAGATAATCGTTAACGACACAATAGTTGAAAAAATCACTTATTTATTTTGAGATACTCTACGAATGCTCGATTAAATTATGTGTATTGAATTATATGCGCTCTCTCTCTCTCTCTTTTTCTTTATTGCGAGCACACAATGTAGAAAATTTTAGATAGATTTAAATTTAAACATCTGAATGTCGCAATAGATAGAAAAAGACCGACATTTTTTATTAGTCACTGACGCACGTTATTTGACACATATGTTCTATTATGTTTCTAAGTCCAGCGGATATTAAATACAAAATATAGGCTTTTTGAGACATACTATTAAATATTGCTAATTTGTGAATATAATAAAATATTTTTTATTATTTCTTTTTATTATAAAAATTATTTTTTATTTTAGTAAGAACAAATCCTATCATTTGTGTTATCTTATACGTTATATATACGTGTATAACGCGTATATATTTATATACTATATATGTATATACACTATTAACCCACGTGACAATTAAACATAACAAGAAACCTAAATTATGTATGCAATTAAATAAAAAATTACGATAAAGCTTTTTCTTAAGAGTAAAATAACTTGGGGAGGGAACGCACACTCGTTCCTTTTATCTTGTGAGATGCAAAGAAATCGACGGAAAACACCGCCGCGCAGCTCAGTGCCATCCATTTCTCAAGATAAAAAGAATAAAAGGCTAACGACGCACGCATTTGCTGAAGTGTATGCGCGGAATGGGTCGAGCCGAGACATTCTCGAACTCGAAAACCCACTTAGCCGTTCAGAAAATGAAGATTAGAGGGCAGGTCTCTCTGCGAGGGGCCCTCAAGTTGTGCTATCTGCGCCTTTTGGAGGTCTCTCGGTAGAAGATATGAATTCCTCAACGACTGATAAGAGGGCAACCTTTTAGTGCATCGCGAAAAAATATTTCATGGAAGTGTGGATGATCCTCCGAAATCAGTCGAAGAAGAGGAGAGAAAAAAGAAACCACAGTTAGAGATAAAGGAAATGAATCTAAAATGCAAAAGTGCTGTCACGCAGATTAGAAGGTAAAACACTCATATGCGTGAATGTACGAGTATGTGTATGTGTTTTATATATGTATATTTATATATGTATATTTATATATATAAAACACACACATACATACATTCACAATCAATATATATTATTTATATATATTGATGTTTTAAATCGTTTTTCTTTCGTGTTCTTTTGAAGCAAGATGATGATAAATATAAATTGCATTATTGCACGTTGTTTTTCGCGCTTGCGACGAACACATGAGTGCGTAAGCGCGCGCGAATTAAAAAAGAATTAATAGAAGATGTATTACGTGCGGATCTGTTATTCGAGAAATCGCGAGTTGATCTGTCGTTGCACGTGGGAAAAACGAGTCCTGCGCCGTGTAGGTGGCTGCTATAAACGTGTACATACACTCGCCGCATGGCCTCGATGCTCATGATCTGTTACACAGGGTAGTCCTTGCGCGCTAACCAAGGCATTCGAATAGATTTATCTTCGCCAATCGTTAATTATATTCAATGTTAATTAGCGACAGCGTTGAAACTCCACGATGATCGACGCTTTTTTCTGCACAATGACGGCACGTATGAGAGACGATTGATAAATATTTGAAACAAGTAGCAAAATTAGTTTTTTCTCGACTACTTATCCTAAAGTCAATTGATACAGATAAATCTATATCAATAAGCGACTGATTTACGCGTGTAAGTAAGTAAATAAAATAGAAGAAGTGAACAAACCTCGTAACTACGTAGCAGGATGCCAGGACGGATATAAGCGCCGCGACAGCGAGGACGAGAGCGGCAACGTGTAGCGCCTTGACGCGATTTTGCAGAAGTTGATCGGCTGATTCCACCAAATCCTCATATTTCTGATCGGACTTTATTGTCAGCATCACGTCGTGATTCTCATCTGGCGCTAGATTACCACTCGATAATTTACGATCTGCGAAGGAACGCGTCTGATTCATTTGAGTTTTTTTCTCGCGCGTCCACGGGCTCACATTTTCCTCGTCGTCGTCGTCGTCGTCGACTGCGGCGTTGCAATAATCGTGGCTGTTGCAACATTTCAATCTGGGCCAGGGTACGAGAATCCGGGGATTCACTGACGGTTCCACAACGTTGACCGATCGAGACCCCGTGACCGAGGACTTTGTCTCGCACAACAATGGCGTGGCACCCCTGCGCGTACGAGATTGCGAACGTCAATTGATAAAAGTTCCGTGAACTCGCAAGCTCGAGATAATCGAATATATAATTCTTCGACGACGTTTATGCGATATCCCAGCAATAAAAGTCGTCGAACCGTAACAAGAAGAGAGGCGGTATAACTTTATTTTGCTGAATTATCAATTATCGATGTTTTTTTTTGTGTAATAGAAACGCTTTCAAATTTAGTTTCAAGTTTAATTAAATTAGCGCACATTGAAATTAACATTCTGCTTTCTTCTGCATTCAAATCACACGACGGTGATATTCTTGTGTTATTTCGAATTGTACATCACATTATTTTTTGCGAAAAACGCTGGAAGATTAACAATCACATTAACATAATACAATCCGGATTTCATTGAGCGAACTAATGTTACGAACACTTTCAAGACGGCGATCACGACGGTAATATTGAAATGAGCCATTTAATAAAAATCGAAGAAACTTTTTCACTTTGATTATCTCATCAAGGTTATTTGCACACCATGTGACACATTCCTGAATTTATATTACAGTATTAATCAAAGTTCCACGACAAATCCTGTTTGTGAAGAAGAAGAATAACATCTTGCTTTGTATAATTTCAACACACTTCAATATATAACGAGAGGAAACAACACGATTTCTTTTTTAAAAATCTTTCTCTATTTTCGGAAATAAAGTATATAAATAAAAAAAAAGAAAAAAACAAGCATATTGTTACTATACAATCGTCATTGTTACTTGTTTTCTTGTTTCTAATTTAAAAATGGCTTCAACATTACATTGAAAAATTGAATATCTACTTACATATAAAAGTTTTATTAAAAAATAGTAAAAGTAATGTGCACATACTCTGTGCATCCTCTTGTAGTTGTACTTTCACCGACTTCTTGTCCCGCTGTCAAAATAAGTTCGGTGTAACAGAAGAATCTTGTTCTACAAGTGTCCACTCCAGTTTCCTTGCAGGCTTTGCTCGTGCACACACATTTTCTTCCTGTGTACAAGATCATATATTCAAACAATCTAAATATTCTCTACAATTAATTAAAACAAAATGAACATTTAAACTCGGTAAAAAATAACGGTCATATTATGATTTTGAAGTGAATAATCTTTGAATAATGAAAAATACAGTTGTATATAATTTTTTTGTATCTAACATGATACTAATAGAATTATTTTGTAATTTGATTTAGAATATCTCTTAAAAAAAGAAATTCTCCGTGTATAAAATTGTATGGACATATAATTTGCATAATTAGATATAATATATTCAATTTGTGTATAAGTATATATAATTATATATCAAAAATTTTTTACCGGGAAATTTACATTTGACAAAATTGTCTTTGATTTAGCGAGAATAAACTTTTTCGTTTTTAGCGAGGTTCAAATAAAAATAGAAAAAAGAAAAGATTTGTCTAGAAAGTATTTATCTTCGAACAACTGCACGAAAAAGAGACACTTATTTCTGCAGTCCAGTTTTGTATATTATATTGATTTAAACCTAAAGTCGGATGTGGTTTAAACTTAAAGTCGCTACACGTGCTCACGAAAAAAATGTTTAATTAACGGCATTTTACGTCGGTCGTCACTAACAAGCCCCTTTTAGCCAATTAGAGAACCCAACGGTGACAAGTAGCATTATCTTACCTTCGACTTGCGCGAGGTTCATCGACAGCGATACGACGCACACCGCAACGAGGCATCCGACTAACGATCGACCGATTATCGATCGTCGCGCGAGCATTTCTTCTTCCCGCAAATTAATACTTTTAGGAAGCTTTTATTAAATCGTGAAAAAAACGTCTATTGCTCGCCGCCCGCAGAATCGACCGCTGACCGTAATCATGATGAACAATTTTTCTCAATCGCGTCGAGATGGATAAGCGCACCGGATCTTTTTGTCTTATCGGCTCAAAAGACTATCTAAAAGTGTCCAAAGGAAAAAGCTGGAGCGCGACGAAACACGCGACTACTCGCGAGCGGCCACCTCTAATTTTAGCACCTCCCACTAAAAGAGCGTGTCGCTTCGCGTTTGTCTCTTCTCCGCGATTCGACAATTTACTACGCGTATCTATTTTAATTCAGTCATCGGCGATATTTGCCTGCGGCCGCGAATTTTGTCGCCGATTTTCAACGCGCGATTTATCCTCTTTCGCTTTTTGACGCGGAAATCGCGCGTTTTTTCTCACAAGTGAACGTGGCAGAAGAGTCGCGCCGCGCTTCTATAAAGTTGGACAATACGCGGTGCGTAGTGATTTATTAGCTTTTGAAGTGTGGCAGACGGGAGTTGAATTCCACGCTTGGTTTCCTGTATATGCAGAAGCCTCGCTCATTGCACATTTTCTTTATCGACCTCCGTCGAGAGACAGTAAAAGCCGCGTGGGGTTATCAGAATGACACTTGGTTACAATTTAACGAGGTCGCGTTAGGCTTAACAATCTATTTTCCGATCGCGCGCTCTTGTTGCATGAACGATCGAGTGTCCGCGCCAGAAAGATTTACGCGAGAGAGAGTACAAAGGTTTCTTTCACGTATAAAGTAATTCGTCGAAATACATCTCTTCATTTAAGTGATTATTCTTTTATGA
>QVOB01008836.1:0-26810 GCA_014839585.1 Pseudomyrmex concolor | reverse complement strand
CAATATTTCATTGACAGCCCGTGACCGCCGCATATAGTTGAATCAAACACGATTTTGTTACTTCAACAACTTTTTTTTCTCAGTGTACAGATAAACTTAAACCGTATTTCTCGTTTTTTAGAAACTTACAAATTCAAATAATTTTGGTAACACAAAACATTTATGATTCGTTCCATGTTTGGTTGTTTCGTACGTTTGTACCCGGATAAACTGCGTGGGGATGAACATATAAATGTGTGAGTTGCTTGGTGGAACGACATATCACCAGTTGTTCTATAGTTTAATGACTATCATGTGCTTTTGACATTTTGTACAAATTTTGGTTGGTGATATGTAGTCCTTGACTATCAACTTTCGGTAAGAGTTCATCTTTTGTTGTTTTTTCCATCATACATTGTAAAGATACATTTGCTCTCAATTTTTTTTTTATATAGTAAACACTAAAGAAGATCCAAATTGTTAGTGATCGAAACGTCTGTTATATACATTTTTGCAAAATATCTAAATAAATTATTATTTCATACACGGAAATCCTGTATATTCTTCGTATATTCTTTGCCTTCACTTTTCTTATAATTTTCAACGAGAACCAATTTTTATTATAATGATAAAAGAAATAAATATTAATATAGTTTTATGATTTTCTCAAAATAATAAAATTACAAAAGGGACGTATGTGTGTGTTTTTTGTTTTTATAACACATAACTAGAAAAGAAACGTCTTGATATCTAGGACCATGGAATTAAGTTCCTACATTAAGAAAATATATCACAATCGAAATTATTGTTATATATGTATATGGTTAAAGCCCGAAGCACGAGCGGTCCTAGAATTGACTGGTCAATGCATGGAACAACAGTCAAAGCCTGAATAGACATTTGAGACATTTTCTTTGTATTACATACTATCGTACACGTGCACCATCTCCCTGTAAAAACCTAACCCAACCTAATATGTCACTCCGATAATAACATACATTGAAAGGTATGCTCAAAACCCTATTTTGTGCTTTGACCATAACATATATATATAATTGATACATAAAATTTATAAAATGTGCTGTAAGATACATATAATGTTATTTACAGATTGTCAAAAATTAGAAACAAATTTTAACGAAAATTAGACTACATATAATAGATAATCGATTGGATATTATCATTCAAGGTGCGGACAGGAGACTAGAGTCATACCGCGGATTCTCCAGATGAAGATGCATTGGTCCAAGTCTGAAAAGGAGAACGTACGACTAACCGAGGCGGGAATCTCAAAAGAAGTAAGTGTTCTGGAATATGTGAACCCTCGGGGGAAAAGTAACGCGAGTTACGAGCGGGTACAAAAGTAGGTATTTCAGCACCAAGACAAGTTTCGAATAACTTAAGTATCATCCCGCGAAAAATTCTCGGGAGTGGCAAAAAGTTTTCGGCGTTTTCCGTATTTATCGAGAGCGATACTTTCCTGTACTATTTTTTTGAAAAATGCTACGGCATGCTACACGGAAAAACTTTTCTTCGCAATACACGACACATTTATTCAAATACACGCCCCGGCGTTTAAATCGACGCTCTTCCGTCTTCGAAGAGTAAGTAAAAGTAAAAAAGAGATATGTACGTGTGTATGTATACACATCTACACAGTTTGAATATTTCGCATTAAGCAAAATTGTATGAAGTTTTGCTTCCGCGTGGAATCATAAGTTGCGCGTGTTACCTCAGAAGCTGGTATATGTAAGACGCCGACAGTAACTTCTCAAAAGACTCATTTCATCTCTATAAGATTTTAACGAACATTAAAATTTACACACCTGAAACTTTTGAAACATATGTATATTTCAAACAAGCTAAAACGGAAAACATAAGTAGAATTGTCCTGAATTCTCGAGAATCAAGAAGTACGTTTCTTTTTTCCTTTTTTTTTTTTTTTAGGTAATAGACAGCGCGATAGCGGCGTTCTGCTTGGAGATAATAGCGCGACATGCCGAGCCCGCGCCGAGATTGTGCAACAAGGATCCACTCACTCTGAAGATGGGCTCATATATCCTCGAACTTTTTCCGAACGCGAAATTTATATTCATGGTGCGCGACGGACGCGCCACGGTGCATTCCATCATCTCCAGGAAGGTATAAGAACCTTACGCGCGCGTTATTCTTTCGGAAAATATATATTATTGAGTTGCGTCGTATATAAAAAGTTTTGATCGTATCTTTTGAACAACGTTACTGATGCGTCTTACGATGCGTCGCGTTTCTGTTTTTGAGAAATTGAAAAATCCGCTATTATTTTATTTTCGTGTGTGTTCTGTATCTTTTTTCGATTGTGTGGACAGAACACACGTGATATAATTTCGATGATACACAGAATAAAAACTAATTAATTCGATATAAACCGGAACTTTTAGCGCGGCGCTTTTTCCCTCCGCAGGTTACTATAACAGGGTTCGATTTATCATCTTACCGACAGTCTTTGATAAGATGGAATCACGCAATTTCCGTAATGTACGGCCAGTGTAAGGAGCTGGGCCCGGAGAGATGTTTGATAGTTCCTTACGAGCAGCTGGTGCTGCATCCGCGCCAATGGATGAAGAAGATATTAAATTATTTGGATGTGCCGTGGAACGAGTCTGTTATGCATCACGAGGAATATATTAACAAACCCGGCGGAGTGCCCCTCAGCAAGTAAGCAAAAAGAAAATGAGAAACGGCGCTCATTTCTAGAATTATCCACACACGAGATATTCTTCGAATTAGAGAATGTATATTTGTGCACACACGAGCTAAAACAATATGATATGTACACACACGCTTGCTTGTTATTACTAAAGTAATTTTCTGCATAATTTAGTGCAGAAATAATGAATATAATGAAATAAAATAATGCATCTCTCATAATTAATGTTAAGGTAATATAATATAACTGGAGATAAAATAATACTTTATTAATAATGTAATATATAGCGAAATGCTAACGTAATATGTAGCAAAAAATAATGAAATTAATATAACACTGATGTTGTCGACGTTGAAATAATGTTTTTTTTGACAGAGTCGAGAGATCATCGGATCAAATCATAAAGCCTGTAAATCTAGCGGCTCTGACTAAGTGGGTTGGTAACATTCCCGAGGACGTAGTGAGAGAGATGGCAGATATCGCACCGATGCTCTCTGTGCTTGGCTACGATCCTTACGCGAATCCACCCATCTACGGCGCTCCGGATAGTTTAGTTAGCGACAACACCAAACGGTATGTATATATATATATATATATATATTTGTCACGCCATATGGTCGTTACGGCTGTTTCATACACAAAACAACTCGCAAACAAATGATATTTAAGCAACAGCGCACAGTGAGTTTAGACTCAACTTGATGTAAAAAATAGTGTAAAAAAATAATATAATATTGATATGATAACTTGAAGATTTATTTTATACATATACAATATATAAATAGTTTAATTTAGCGGCTCGATGAAATCAAAATCAAATCAGAGAGCCAAAACAGTTCGAAGTGAAAGAATAACAAAAAACAAAATTTGATACAGTATGCTGAAGATGATCAACAATAAATTTGATCGTCCCATATTAAGCTGCGTTCTGTTATTCTGTCTACTTTCACCTCGGACTGTTTTGGCTCTCTGGTTTTCCGTTTCACATATATATATATATATATGTTCTTTTTTTATAAAGATTTTGAAGAGACTAAAAGGATTTTTAATAATTATTGAGAAAATATTTTTTCCTCTTGTTTTGATTTATTTATCTAATGTTTGTTCTTTCTGCAGGGTGTTGGCCGGCGAAAAACTCTGGGAAGAGAAGGCGCGACAATATAACTTAGCGCATAAACCGATAGAAATCAGCAACGAGGAAGCTGCTTCGAGTACGGCCCCAGTCGCGTGACCCCGCGTGATTCTTCTAGACACGCGCGACACGTAGCCAACTACTATCCTAAGTCTGACCGACTTAGGATTTCCGTACGGAGTTCTCTTCTTGTACTTTCAAAGTAAACTTGATTGTCGTAAAAACACATACACACACGTACATGCACACACGACACATCAAAGGATTAATTCGTGTTCGTCGTATTTTCTCAATTAATCTTCTCTGTTATCATGTTTCGACAATGTGCGTGGACAAAAGGGATTAATCGATCACGCAATGTTTACTTATTCCTAATAGTCATGAAAATCTAAGAAGAAAAAAAAAAAAAAAAAAAAAAAAAAAAATACAGAATGATTCAGAAATAAGTGCTGGATTTTCATAATATTTCAGAAATTGTTCAATAAGATAAGTATATTGTGGAACAAGAATAAGTTTGGTCACTTATTTCCAAAGCATTTTTTTTACTAGTTTAGTTAATTACATAATTAATTGTTTTTAAGTAGCAATATATGTTTTTAATAGTAAAAACTACATTTAAAAACTACATTAAAAAAACTTTTATTCTTTAATAGATGAGATATTGTTAATTTAACATTGTTCTATTGTTTCTAGATATCGTCAAACATTGCAAGTTATTAGCTTCGATTGTTATTTCTTGCAAATTATATTTGTTGCTTTGGCGAGTTTAACGTTTGTATACTTGTAAAAAGACATAAAATCTTGTTTCAATTGTTCAAGTGATGAATGTACAGATCACATTTGCGTTCTTGTAGCTTATACAAGTCGAATCCAACAACAAGAATATTACATCTATTTCGATTTTTCTATTATTATTAAGCAACATCGACCAACAACGGCCAGTGAGTTTGTGAGAAGATGCATTTTTAGGGTACTTAGCAACGAGAGATCAATTTAAAATTCAATTGTACCAAATACAATTTTAAATATTTTTTATGTTCGCCATATTTTTTACTTAACGTAGTTATCACTCCCCGGCGTTTTCAGCCAATAAAAATGACCATTGTTAGTAGATATATTTTAAATTATGAATATATAACAAGGCACATCAGAAATTAAATAATAATTAGATCGGCGCAAAAGATGTAGTTTGTACATCTGTTAACTAAAGTAAATAATTTTATTAGTTTCAAAAAACAATAATTGATTATAATTAAAATCTTATTGTTAGATATATTTCTTTAATATATTTTTAAAGAAAATCTTGAGCCATCCCGTTTTTTTATTTAAATTCAAACTCAATTTGATAGAAAAAAAAAAAACAATCAAATGTTTGAATCATCTTTATATTATTTATGTATAAGTGTAAATATACTATAGTTGCAAACTTTTGTCCTCCGTAATTTATGTATATTACATATATTTTTTGTTCATAGATTTTGACAATTCTAGTAATTTTAGAAAAATAACGACGCCGCTCTATGACTAGATTTGTCATTTGTGGCAGACACAGAGATCTGTCGAAATCTTGAAATATCTATGTATTTAATTAAATCTGCAATTAAATTATTTTAATATTACCAGGTGGGATTTTGTGTTCTATCCAATTTATAATTACCTTGAAAAAGATCCGACGCATGGATTTATATTTTCTGTGCGCTTACGTAGTTTGGTTTTTTAATGGCTAATAGACTATAAAAAATGTGTTAATTTCACAAAACTGTGAAATTAATCACCGTTTTCAGTTTGAACGATCATATCCGTTTAAATCATAGACATATAAGAAGAAATTTCTTATATGTCTATGGTTTAAATAGATATCTCATTCTCCTCACACCTCGAGCTAACCTTTCCTTCGCGGAAATAGGCTTCCCCTATGTATCCTAACCTTTATGACCTAACGTTCCTGACGAGAAATGTCAAGAAAGGTTATGGATCAGAGCCACAGTATTATAAACTAAATGCTGTAACGCTAGAGTATGCTTATTTGTTTTTAATAAAGAGTTCAATAAAAAAGTAATATACACACAATTAGAAAGATGGAGTCGGGAATAAAAAAAAAGAAACTAAGAAGAAAAGCAAGAGCAGGGTATAGAGCTCAAAAGCAAAAAAATAAAGAAGCGTTAGTCTTAGCATTGCAGGAAAATAGAAGTAAGTTGAATTACTAAAGTTATTGTACTAAAATGTGTTAAAAGTTGAATGAAATGAATCAATTTTATATATTTATTGAGAACGTACTTTTTTATTTGTATTATAAATGTAAATTTTTGAGAATTTCATAAATAGGAGTTTATATACAGCGCATATTTGATGCCTAGTAAAATAGTACACATACAAAAGATAGGTCTAATTATTTTACATTTAATTTGAATAAATGTAAAGATATTTTATACTTTCTTGTTCTAGTTTATATAGCACTATACAACATTACTCTGTTATCACATAATTATATATCTCTCTAGATCACCAAGAGATAATAGAATTCATCAAGAAGGAAGCTCAAAGAGTAGATCATCAGAATGAAAATATATCTTTGAACAATTCCGTCGAGAACAACTTGCAATCTAAAGAAAAAAGTCAACTATCTGCTAATTTCATGCTATCCTCACCTTTGGAACAACAAAAGCTACCACAGAATAGTGAGAAGAAAGTTGACTTGTTGCAACCATTAAAAGAAAATTCATTTTTAATATCACAAAATCAGCATTGCTTACCAATGCAATTCAAGAATACAGAAGCAGAAAATCTAGAGCATTCAAATGAAACTGTGTCCTCTTTGCGTGATTCTATTAAGGGCAAATTACAAGTTGAAGAAAATTCTCAATTATCCACCTATTTCATGAAACCTTCATCTTTAGAACAACAAAAGTCACCAAAGAAGAACAGTGAGAAGAAAGTTAATTTATTGCAACCATTGGAAAAAAATTTAATTTTGTTATCACAAAACGAGCATTGCTTATCAGTGCAAGCTCAGAACGGAGAAGCAAAAAAAGTAGACTATCCATATAAAGCTGTGTATGATTCCATCAAAGATAACTTGCAGTCTCAAGACAATTGTCAATCATCTGCTGATTTCATGCAATCTTCATCTTTAGACCAACAGAAGCTACTACAAGACAATGAGGACAAAATTAAATCGCAAGAAAATAATGTATCTTCTTTGTGTCAGAACAGAATTGAAAAGATTATAAAAATTGAAGAAGAAAAAGAAAAAGAACTTTCACCAACTTTCGCCAATATTGAACTATTGCTTTTGAAACAAGAAAAGTTATTTATCCAACACAAAAACAGGATTGAAAAATTAGAACTACAAAATCAAATGTTAACTTCTCTAAAGAAATATGTAAGACTGTGTAATAAACATGAAGAAGAAGTTTTTAAATTAGAAAGGAAACTTATAGAGTATGAGTTACAAATTGCACAAAAAAAAGAAAAGTTAAAGTGATAAGTATTTATAAAACTTAAATAAATTTTTATGTAAAACTTGTTTTACCAAAAAAGGTTTTTTTTTGGTATTTAGTAAAATAAAAGCTATATTTTAAAAAGAGGTTACACCATATATTATTTTAAAGAAATCAACAAATAAAATATATTTTATAACTATTCACTTTGAAATTTGCAATTTGTTCACAAAAATCACATGTCACATGTCAAATATTTGATAATTTTGCATCGTGTTCTTGATGTGAGTCAAACAAAAAAATTGATAAGTAATGATAAAGAATTACATTTTCGCACAAAAGTGAGATTCGTCCAAAGAAATTCTCAAAATTTTTCATTGCTTATTATGACGGACGATACATCACAAGAAAATATTCTCGATCGATTTATTGATTGCGGTAAATTTGTATCTTGATTATTCAACGATGTCAAAATTATAATCTAGAAATGTTTAACAGTATTTTTCTTCAACTTACATAGTGTGTTACTTTTCATCATAACGTAGGAAAATATAGCGTTAATACTGATTTGCTACTAATCTTGAATATTTAATTCTTTCGATTACATTATACAAAAATTATTTAAAAAATATTTTGGTTGTCTTTGAATATATGGAATTATATTCATGCAGTATATTCGAGCTTGGAATGGAGCGTTGAACAATTTAAATCGGCATGTCCTCCCAAAATGAGAAAATCAAAAAAGAAATGTACTAAGCCAAAACCAAAAACGGAAGAAGAAACTGAAATAAGTCCGCCTTGTACAGAAAAACGGCCTTACAAACCTTCTGATCAACCTTGTTCGTCTTGTTATATAAAAATGCAGGTATAAAATAAAATGTATTATAAAGATAAAACAGTTGTGATCCATAAAATCTTACATATATGAATATTACACAGCTTGTTCTAAATGTTTTATAGCAATAAAACGTGCAAGTTTTATTATGTTATACAAAGTAATAAATGTTTATTTTTATTTAAAAAATATATAATACATATATAAAATATATATAATAAAATAATAAATCAAATTAATTACAAAATAAATTACAAAAAAATATTTTTTTTTTTTCAAAATATAATTTTTATATTTATATTTTCCGCTTTATCTTTAATATTTGCTCTTATAATTAAAACAGTTTTGCGCAGTAATAATTTGATAAACATGAGGTTTTATGAAATTAAATATAAAAACATACTTTTTATTTTTACCGTATTTTTTATATATCTCTATGTGATTGCGATTTAGGATCCTTATGCTCCTTGCTGTTGCGAAATACAGGAACAACTACCACCGTGTCCTCCCAAGCGTCATCGAGAACCACGTGAGCCGACTTGTACCTGTGATCTCTGTAAGAAAAAAGGAATTAGAAGCAAGTGTTGCGATTCAACAACATATGTATTTTCACAGTAAAGTCTAGATACATCTCGGAAACATAAAAGGTCTATGAGATTTAATTACCGGTTACAAAACATGACAAAATTGTATTCAAAAAATAATCCAATCAGTGTCCTTTGTAAAAATTTTTGTTGCAAATGTGTTCAAAAAATTTTATCTTACAAATATGTCAATACTTAATTATTCTGTACAATATATCGTCAATATTTCGGACCGACTAGCAATGTTTGTCTTGTAACTATCTATGTGCTCGAGAGCGGTTATTTTAAGGCTGAAACAACTTTACATTTTCTCTGATTTATACAATCTGTTTTTCCAAACGATTAGATAATCGTCCTAGGAAAAAAACTACTGATAACACTACATTGAGAAGACTGCTATTATAAGCAGCTAGAGCGATAAACAACGTTCAAAGCACCAAGCCCGTTTCCGAGATATCTGTGTGTAGATATTAATTAATCGCGCTCAGCGGAATCGCAATCGAACGACCGTTTATGATGTTTTTCAACTGTTGGATGTTTCTGTCGATGTGCGACAAAAAATCCCAAACGGTTGCGTTCTGTTAAATGCGTTCATTGCGCGGTCAAATTGACGGTCGGTGGACGTAAAAATTTTACGACGTTCACGACCTGGGACAATGAATATCGATGACTTTTTAAATAACATGTGAAAACAGATTTTTGTATAAATATTTATTTTACATTTTGAAAAAAATACACTCTCTAGTTTTAACCGACTTTGAGATCGAACCGCCATTTCTTAATGAGAAAAAAAATCGATTTGAAGATGGCGGGATTCTGTTCGCCATTGCGTGTCCGAATTCTGCGCAGTCGAAATTCACATCTTAACAGGTTAAATATAGTAGGCGTTTCGTTTACTTTACAAGTCAGAATATCGCATACCAGTGCCCCGAGTAATCTTATCGACGGTGTACAGTATTAGATTCGATTTGCGAGTCCTCGTGCAAAGAAGTCAGTTGCTGCAGAATCGACCAGAATCGACACGCCCGTTTCAAGCAGCTTCAGGAGTACTGGAAATCATCATTTTGTCTACATTTAATGTAAGTCTACGAGGTAACGTTTTAAACTTAAATAAAATATGGATTTATAATATATCAACATACAATTTGCATTCTTATACCGATCTTACAAATGTACTTGTTAATATTGACAGTGACACACTGTCTAGATTAATATGAGTGTAATTAATGATCATACAAAGTCTGTGTACATAATTACGTTTCTGACTTATATTTTACGATTCTATCGCGGTTACGACAATCTTTAATATTAATCGGTATCAACTAACATTGATGATTGATATTGACAGTATTATTGACCGTGTATAAAATCTGCAATTACAATTGCGTTGGTTCTTTCAATTTGATCGACGTTAAAATATTAAATTGACAATTAAATTGCTTTAATGAGACGCGAGTAAATGAGCGAATGACACAAACCATTTCCACTTGCCGGCTTAAAGTGATTCCTGATTGTCAAATTACCTGCCAACTCGACACCTGTTGCATGCGGAACATGCGCGTCTACCCATCATGTCCCTCTCTAGTCACGCGATTGAGCGACAACGATATCTCGGTTTGCGAATTGCGATTAATCGTTTTCTCTCGCAAGTGAGAAGTCGATCAAAACTCGATGACAATTGACATGGGTGTCCTGTGATGGACAAGTGGGTGATATAAAATGTCGAAGTGTTTCAAGAAAAACTTTGTTATACTTGTGATTGTCAGGTGAATCACGGAAGCTGTGACGCAGATTAATTTAGATTGATATACAGGTACCCCATGTATGTATGTTGAAAAATGTGCCGTATCGATTGTATACATAATGCGTGACAGTGACGCATGTTGGTTTCTCGCGAATTTAGACGCGTGTGAGTCACAGTTGTTCAATACAAGACGATCCGTTATATGTTCGATGACGTCAGCATTTAAATGCGTAAAATGTGAGAGAATCCCAATTCCTTCAGAAAACCGTAAAATAAAGTAGGAGATACATACATAAAATATGTTAAATATGTGTCTGAATTTTTTAGAGCAAACAATCTCAGTAATACAGTTTTTGTTGTTACTCGAATATATGTTTATTTTTATTAATAGAATATATTTATTTTTATATCGCACAAAACGTATCTTTTTGATAAATATAAAAACGTCATTAAACGGTTATCAATATTAGAGTTTTTGGTCTTTCGATAATATACGTTTTTTCTATATACATATAAGAGATAGCACGTAGGAAGTAGTTTGTCAGTCGCTTGTATACCTATCCACTATCGACCTCGAAATAGCGCGGGAAATTCCAGTCGTACGCACGGTAAACACCGATAAAATAAAGCAGAGCATACATCACTTCCTATTCAAAAAAAAAAAGAGTAACATGCTTTTATGAAAAGTGGAATTTTTGAAATAAATTGATTATGAAAAAATTTATGAAATTTTTGAATTGAAAAGTATCATATTTTAAAAAAAAGGAAAATTTCAAGTCTCGAAATAGTAGAAATTTGTAGCACATTATTCAGATTTTATAACAATTATGTGAGTAAAAAAAATGAAAAGAAAAGAGAGAAATAGATAAATTTATTTTTTTTAATATTTGGCTTTAACATCTTGCGCAATAGTTTTCCTAATAATTGTTTATTTGGATAACATCAACGTGAATATGAATAACCAACAAGCGATAAACAATATTACTTGTCGATACGTTTGCGAAGAAGAATATATCACGTGTTTTTCAACTTAACCGTAAAAAAAAAGATCGATGTAGCAAATACATTCGTGTTCCACGAATAATCACGATATTTGTACGGAGAGGTTTCTCATATGGAAAATTTCTCATATGGAAAATTTCTCATATGGAAAACAGCGTGTTTTTTTCCAATTAAGCTAATGACTACGTGTCTATCGGCACACAGTTGGTCTGTTGTTTTTATGTGCGATAATATTAAGAAATGTGCTTCGATCGATGAGATAACATCATAATCTTTCTTCTTAAATAGATCAATAGATTTTATACGTACATAGATAGATTTATATCGCAAAATAATTTATATTGATTGACATTATATCTAAATCCAAATAACGCATCTCTTTACACTTACGCTTAAAATAACTTATTTTTTTTGTATGGAAAAAAACCCACGTACATCACGTGTGTTGTAAGAGTAACAATCAGTGTTAATAATTGGTGAGAATTAAAAAAACAATTACACGGTTGGACTTTTTTATCGGACTTTCGAAATGTTCTATTTTAATTTCGCTCGCTTTTATACGGTTCGTTTTATGTCGAGATTATTCGACATAACTATTCTGGATATTCCTATATAGTAGAATAACCGGTTTCTCCACACCGGCGTGTTTTTTTTTTTTTTTTTTTTTTTTTTTTTAAGAGAATATATTTTAGCACGGCAATGAACACAAACGTATGGGTTACATTGTGTAACATTAAATGATGTCATATGCATTTGCATGTTGCAGTCTGCGCTAAAATAATACTTTTGAAACAGCGCAAAAGCTCATTTATTTCAGTAATATATCAACGAATGAGCGAATGGCGGTTTTTTTGTGCTTTAGTACAAGAACGCTGATGTGTGAGAGAATTTTAGCACACGATTATTATTCTAAACAACAAATACATATAAAAATATATGATAAATAAATAAGTAACACAAATAAATAAGTATAAATAAATAAATAAGTAACACTATGTATAAAATATATAATATATTATGAAAAAAAATTGTAGTAATTTAAAAGCTAAGTGTTTTTAAAATTTTTCTCTTTCTTTGCTTTGTTTATGTTACTTCTTATGTTTTTTCTCACGAAAGAGATCGTTGAAAATTGTATGTAGCAAGCGCGTTTGTTTACAAAGCGCATCTGTTGCACAAATAGTTTTGCGTGCAATTACTCATGAAAATCAAAACGAAGGGAAAGTGGTGGTGCGCTTATAAATTTAACCTTGCACCTGATAACTGGTTTTCTAGAACTGGTTTTCTACTAGTCGTAGAGGACGAGTAAAGCTCTTTGGTTTCTGTATTAATAATAAGTACATGTGTAATAAGCGTAAATGCACAAATTCGCAATTCAATAATGTCTGCGTTAAAAGTTCAGATTATTCGATTTTTAATTAATATAATGTGGCGAATAAAGTGGTTTGTTTAAAAATTATCAAATTGAGAATATTCGATTATTCTTGACAAAGAATATATATATATTTTTTTTTTTTTTTTTGCCAAAAAGAACATATTTAGTTTATATTTATTTAAACATATTTATATTTATTTATTTATTTTACTTTTGTCGTCAGGTTACTTAAAAAAAAAGAGGATAATTTTTATGTGCAATCGCAAGCAAGCGCCTACACGCACATGAAGTTCAACCAATGATAACTTGAAGAATGAAAAACATTATTTGGTGCAACTTCATGGGCTTAGGCATTCGCGATATTGTACCAACTGTTGCATGTAAGTACTTTCAAGAAGAAGCGACGTTTCTTTTTCTTTTTTTTTTTTCTTTGACGATCCAAATCGACGATCGACCGTCATACATGCATTTCGGGCATTGCGTTGCGACGCGAGAACGTCTTGTAACGTCTTGTTATTCAAATCAAAGTTCTTGACTAGGAAGATGTAATTGATTTGAACTGCTCGAACACACGTTTCCTCACGATTGGTTGTATCCGTTTGCGTCAACAAACTCGCTCGCTTGCTCGGCGGGGATAGCTCGCCAGGATTTAACTTGACGGGATATCTGCGAAAGATCGGTAATACTTAATCGCTCGTCGACTCGTCCACATCGTATTTACTAAGAGCCATAATATTTCGACATTCGGACGAGAAACAATCGTCGGCGAACAAAATGAGTGAGTAGATATTCTGATCAGTTTTCGAGACACTTTATATAATTGAATATTCAATCGGTTTTTGACACGCGCGTGATTTCTTTAGTTTAACAAACATGTGTGTACACAATTGCCATTAAACATCGAAGAAAATTGATTATTTATTCGGAATCGCGAAGTGCAAGATAGAAATAAGAAGTAGAAGAATTGATGTGTAATTGCATCTTGATGCGTCAAAAAATATTTATAATATTTCGGTGTGTCAATTTAATTAAAGTGTGTCATTTTAATTAAAGAAACGTGAAACGTACATTCGCCGGTTGCTTTACACTTGTTTTTACTGATATAAGAGATTTTTAAATTTATAAATAATGATGAGCACATGTTGATTAAACTTGAAAACTTGTACTAAACGGTCACATTGAAATAAGACGACGATGTTTTCAATATAAATGTTCAACTTGATAATTTTCAACGTTGCATAACATATACATATATATATATATATATATATATTGTCGGCCAGTCTCAATGTTGTTGAAATGAAATCGCTGTCCGTCAACAATTTCAAGATCCACAAAATTTTCCATTAGATCGCATTTTTACTGATGCTTTTTTTTATTAATACTAATTTGTTTTCTTTTCTACTAATTAGCTTCATAAAGCCTAACTTGACATTTTTGTATTATAATTAGTCTACGTAAAATTAATGAAATCAAAATGATCATCGGTCCACACGATTGCTCTTTCATGACTGTGATAACCCTGTGATCGTGCTCCTCTCGCAAAAGCAAAAGTTATCATTAATGTTGCAAATAATCAATTTTACTCCCTTTTCACATTTACTAAAGCTAAAGGTTATCTAAATAAAATCTATTTAAAGAGTTGCTCTCAGTGTTTTTTTTTCTTTTTCTATACGATGCTTTATGTTTTTTATTCTATTTTATTGCATGTGTGTATTGGTTAAAATAATGATGTCTCTTATTCAAAATGATGTAAAGTTGGATATATATCGCGCGAAATTCTGTTCACACACAAGGCGTCTAATCAGAAATATCGAGTGTTCGTTTATTATTAATGTGTGCCGGTCTTTTGTACAAGCATCATCGAACTTCATCCGACTCGACAAAGCGGTTTATCGATACACACTGAATTCGAATTGGCGATAATGCGATCCAACAAGTCGTAACTCTTTTTTTCTCTCTCTCTCTTTCTCTCTCTTGAGATAGTGTAGCTCCAAGGTAATTCCATGTCAGTACCGTTCGCGATCGATGTGATTCATTTCGAGTTGCGCAGCATGAAGTTTTCTTTCATTATCAGTTGATTAGTATCGTCGTTTCAATTGATCCGCTCTTATAATGCGGAATATTAACAGATACATCGGCTTCGACGTTTTGCATTACTTCTGCTCGAGACTTTTAAATAGTGGAGATGTATATATATTTGTTTTTTTTATTTTTTTTTTATTTTTTCTGACTTTTTTTAATTTATTCAGGTTAACACTGTGCGAGTTTATATTGTTTTAAATATTTACAAGTTTTTAAAATTTTATGGTTTTTTTCTGTCTGATAGTAACAGCCACTTACAATGAGTCTTTTGTTATAATAATAAATTTGCATGTGGCATTGCGATATACATATATGGTTATGCGCGAGTCATAATTTATGTTTACAAATAAAAGCAAAGCAAATTTTCTTTGTGCAACATATGCAACAAGTGTCTTCATTATTTATCGAGATAAAAAAAAAAAAAAAATTACTGAAATACGATTATCGTAACGGTTTGTTTGCTCGTTCTCATTGTCAGTCTCTACACCTAGTCGGTGTCTACACCTATATATGTGTTTTAACAATCGGGTTTTCCCGCGATGAGAAGCAGAAGGAAATATTATCTTGATGGTGTAAAAATTCCGCAATGTTCTCTTTCATTATTTCCATCTCATGTGTGTGTCAAATATATCAGAATCTCCTCATTTGTTTTTCGTGTTTGCAATCCTTCTTATCATCGATTTGCACTTTTTCTCGACGTGCTTATCGACGTGCTTTGAGAGAACATTATTTACGATAAGCGCAGTAATGAATGCGATTTTTCTTCTGATCTTTGACATCGTTATTGCAGCGAAATTTTTTTATTAATCGAAGATATCGATGCAAATGTTGCTAAGCAATCAGTTGCGTACGTACGTGATCGTTCACACACAGATATGCTGTGCATTTCACATTCTTTTGTGTGTGTGTGTGTGTGTGTTGGGCAACACACTACTATTCTACATATATAGCGTGTTCCAAATTCATCCTTGAAAAGTAGGACACACCAAAGGTCAAACTGTAAAAAAAAGAATAGACCGATTTAGCGCCGGGAGATATCGAAATAATGATAGCTTTTGTGTTTTGCAAAAAAATTAGAGAAATTCTTTTTTCTCTTTAACATAAATGAGCTTTAGCCTAACGTGCGTGTATATGTGAGAAACTTATTCATGCTATAAACTCTCAGCTGTTTAATTAAACATTTGGTATGATGGTTTTGGAAACTTACTTTTTAGATTAAATCTCAACGAGAAGTATATGTAGATATTTAAAAGTGAAAGAAAAAAAAAGAGAGAGAAAAAGACATTGATGACATTTTGATGACCAATGCTGTTACCATATTGCTTCGGTGTTTATTGTTACATAACTTTTAAAAACTTTTAGTAATTGGTTGAAGATAAGTTATTCACAAGTCGTTATACGTACATTTGACCTCTGCGATAATTATAACATTGCGATAATAACATTATCACTTTCTCATTACAGTTTTGTTTATTCTACTTTTATCAGTCAACTAAATCAAAAAATCGAAATCTCTTCCATTTTTCTTTCGTTGAAATCAATTTTACTGTGAAAGTTGTAAGCGCGCCACTTCGACCACAATAAAACAAAAACTTGGTAAATTTAGCTTCTTGGCAAACTTTGCCCCAATTGAGTTACGCCATTAAACGCGAAACCGAACATATGGCTCCGTCGAAAACAGATTTATGTTTCGCGATGAAAGATGACAAGAAGTTGTTTAGATTGAATAATTCGTCGTGAGCTTGTGCACGTTTATTATGTAATCATTATTTGCACAATTACATACGTGGAAATTTTTCTCGCGCAAAAAGTACGTAATTGTAAAATGTGTATAAATTTCAATTTCAATAATTATGTGAAAAATCTATTGAAGGTTGATGTACGTGTAAAAATATCCGATAAAAGATTTTTCATATATAATTATATATACTTATACACAAATTAACATAAATATGCAAATTTATATGCCGAAAATGTCCATACAATTGTGTACACGGAGATATTTTTTTTTTTTATGAGAATGGCTTCAGAGATATATTTTAGATCAAATTGCAAAATAATTTTATTAGTATCACTTTAGACAAAAAAAAAAAAAATTATAGAAAACTATATTTTTCGTTATTCAAAAATCACTTCACAATCACATTGTGACCGACGAACGGATCACATTGTGATTAAAAAAAAAATATATTTCTGAAGAGAATTCAATAAAAGAATCGAAACGTTATTCAATTTTATTTGAAATTACTTTGATTTGCACACCGACAACTGTGCCTAAGGCTCATACTGGCTCTTTTATCTACGATTTTTAAATATATAGTTTTAAAAGTATGATTTTAAAATATATAGTTTTCTATAATTTTTTTATCTAACATGATACTAATAGAGTTATTTTGCAATTTGATCTGGAATATCTCTGAAGCCATTCTCTTAAAAAAAGGAATTCTCCGTGTATAAAATTATATGGATATATTCGGCATATAAATTTGCATAATTAGATATAATAATGTTAATTTGTGTATAAGTATATATAATTATATATGAAAAATTTTTTACCGGGTACTAATAATCATCTCACACAAATGAGACTTATTGAAATTTCTAACTTATTATGATTGGCATAGAGAGAATTATATTGCTATACAAGATTATTCTTAAATAAAGAAAGAAAATATAGATATATATATAATTGCATCCGGCATATATTGGCTGGTATCGACCTCAATACTTAAGTTGTTATTCTTACACTCGTTATTGCATAATGATAATAAATTCAAATAATTAATCGTCATTATCGTCGTTTTCTATGAAATTCTTTGTATGAATGATTCCATGTAAGACTCATCTAATTGCAATCGTATAAGATAGCAAAAGGAAAGAAAATCAATTAAACTTGAACGTACCGGATGAGTAATATCAAGTGATATAATTTGGCGTAAAACAGCGAAAACAGCACGTATTTCACGAATATAAAAATACGAGAATATTTTTCTGCACAACTTCAGTCTGCAATTAAATAGCAACTGGTTTTTTTTACGAAGATTTTACACTTGAAGAAATTTATATTTATGTAAATTCTCTGTGTGGTTTTTTTTATAACAGAGTTCACTTCATTATACTTATATATAAAAAATATGACTCTGTTCGCTTCGAGTTGTATATTCTAATCTTCTTATTACTATCCTTGAACGATATACGCGTGTGCATGCGTGCGTATATAATACGTAAAGATCTGTACCAGTAGTAGGTAGTTGACTTTCGTGTTCACCTTGAACGAGTTGTTGTCCGATGCTTTATATCGATTTGAATACGCGACCTCTGCACGCAAGTGTTTCGATAGCGATTCCCGAATATTAAATGCGACGATTTTTTTAATCAAGTGTCAGTTAACAACATACGATATATAGAAATATTAAATTAGCGAGAGAAAAATCCATCGCGCGCTATTTCCGTTTCTCTCGCGAACGATCGTACAAACTGAACGACAAGGATGCGTAAAGATATACGTAAATTCTATATTACTGGATCGAAATTAGCAATGTTACGTATTAGCATATGTCTGTTGCGATAAAGAAATCGTTTAAATTTATGCTCTTTTCGTTGTTGCAGTTCGAACAAGTGTTTTATCACTTTGCCTCATTGCGTCGGCCATGGCATCGCCAGTTCAAACCGATATGGCAGCCCTTCAAGCTGTTAGCCAAGGCGCTCAGTTATTTTCCACAAATTTTGTAAAGGTAAACAATTGCACCTTTCATTAACTCTTCGGGCGCAATGTTAAGTTTTTTTTTTTTTTTTTTTTTTTTTTAGACTGTCGCAAAGGAGAAAACGCAAGGCAATTTGATATGCTCGCCGTTGAGCGCTGATATTGCCTTGAGCATGGCTGCCGTTGGTTCCAAAGGAAACACCGAGGCGCAGTTCAAAGATGTTCTCAAGCTGCCGTCCGAAAAGACACAAACTTTGAACGGCTATCACAATCTCATTCAAGCTTTGAACGTGAGTTCGATTTTATAAAATTACATACTGTGTGACATTTCTCGAGTAGCAACTATAATCAAAACTATACGTATGTTCTTCTTGCAGAATGTTGAGAACGTTACCTTGAAGCTCGCCAATAAAATGTTCGTTCAAAAGGATTTTTCGGTTAACCCCGCGTACAAACAAGAACTCCAGACATATTATCTTTCTGACATTGAGTCGGTGGATTTCGCTCAGAAAGCGAAGGCTGTGAACACCATCAACACCTGGTGTAAAGAAAAGACCAACAATCGTATCGACAGCATCCTTAAAGAAGGTAAAATATTAACAATTTTTATTACGAGTTAGCTCTCAACAACAACACATTGACTTATCTTTTCAATTTTTAACTTCAATAGACAACCCGGCGGCTCATTTTTATATAATGTATTGACTTTTCTGTTACTTTCGGAGCGCACTTCGTAAAGAGAATTTTCTGCTGTATTTTGCACTTATTTTTCCTCCATTTATGTAAATTATTATTTTTATTTTTAATTTTGTAATTTTTCATCGCGACTGAGGAAGGTTCATGCAAGAGCTCGAAACGTTTCGCACCTTATATTGTAATTGTAAAAATAGAAAATTATTTTCAACAATCTGGTTTTGCTCGACTTCGACCTTCTCTTACTGTTATTGTTAATTTTTATCTTTAGAAGCAAGAATTATTAAACAAATAAAGTCTCTTCATAACCAAATGACGAGGATACAAAGACTATTTATTGGAATCGTGCGTGAACAATACTTATAAAGTGGCTTATACGATTGATTACAGAGGATGTGGATCCATTAATGGCACTCGTGCTCGCTAACGCTGTGTACTTTAAGGGCAAATGGCAAAACGAATTTGACCCAATGGCCACCCACGATCGTCCGTTCCACGTTGATGCCAACACCGTGAAGAATGTTCCCACGATGTTCAGAAAGGGCAACTACAAATACGTCGAATTGCCGGAGTACGAGGCTAAATGCATCGAGCTCCCATACGCGGTAATGTTGCTTTTCCACGAATAAATTTTTGTAAGCAGTTATTTTATAAAAAAAGAAAATCAATATTCACAGATTTATTCGCACTGTTACAGAACAAGGAAGTTAGCATGGTGATCATCCTGCCCAACAAGATCGACGGACTCGCCGCGTTGACTGACAAGCTCAGTGAAGTTACTGCGGAATGTAGCACTCGTCTCACCCAAACGTACGAGCGTGAAGTTCAAGTGTTCCTGCCCAAGTTCAAGACCGAATCAAAACTCGATCTTGGAGAAACTTTGTCCACAAAGGTATGAGCGATAACATGTATTGCGAGTAATTGATTGAACATGGGACGCTGTGTCTAACGCGCGGCGTTACTTTGTCGCAGATGGGTCTTTCCGAGCCGTTCACCAACCAAGCCGACTTCAGTGGAATTTCTAATGTACCTTTGAAGATCAGCAAGGTTGTGCAAAAGGCCTTCATTGAGGTTAACGAGGAAGGTAGCGAGGCAGCCGCCGTCACTGGTAAGTATATTTAATAACTGTTTTTTTTTTTTTATATACTTTTTCATTTGTGGCCAATAAAAACAGGCGAAATATTATCTTTAAATCTTTTGATAATTCTTTTTTTTTTACAAGCAAGGTTTTGTTGTTTTATAATTTATTATTTGTGAATTTATTTGTTTTTATATTATTTTTATGGGTATTATATTTTGTTATTGTCGTAAGAGATTTCTAATCGAACAAGAAATATAAGATAAAAGTGAAGAAAATTATAACAAATAAAATATAATAAAAAAATACTAATCATTTAATATCAAGATATATATTTCGCTCGCTTTTATTTTTGGGATACATCAAGATTCTTATTTGCTTCTGAGAAACTCTGAGAAATTTGTTCCGGAAACAAACAATTTCGGTTTTGTCTATGCGCATGTGTATTTTTCTATTATGTTTTTTTTTTTTTTTTGTTACGTTTCCGTTGCAAATTTTCAAAAGTTTTGGCTCTCGGAGTTTCTGCGGCACGGATGTATGTAACTTTGTACGCTGCCGTGATTTTGAAAGGCTAAATGCTTAAAAAAAAACAAAATATTGCTTTCAAGCAATAGTTAAATATGTATTGCTTGCTTTCTACATTCAATTAAAAGTCGCTAAAATCTGCACAGAATGCTTTTCATGAATCTTGCTTTTTATTCTTTTTTTTTTCTTTTTGTAGTTTTTATTATCTTTGCTTTTTTTTAACGCATGTACATGTACTAATGCATTGTCAATGAGCATGTGTGTCTTGTCTTGTTTGATTGTGCACTTCTTACTCACATCGTTATTACTTTCGGCATACGACGATTTAAAGAAAAATCGTCTATAGCGCAATTGCCGTAGTGATATATAGGGTGTTCCAGAATGACTTTAACATCTCTCGTAGGCAGGTAGAAGAAGTAAAACTGAGTCAAAAAGTCCTGAACCATTTTTTTCTATTACATATAATAAAGTAGTAATTATTAAGTAAATCTGGCCAATCAGCGCCGACTTTTAGCCAGGCGCACGTTAGTGAGCCGCGCGGAGCGCTCACACACACTACCAGGCGATTCCCTGACGTGCGTCTGGCTAAAGGTCGGCGCTGATTGGACTGATTTACTTAATAATTACTTCTTTATTACATGTAATCGAAAAAAATGGTTCTAGATTTTTTGACTCAGTTTTATTCCTTCTATCTGCCTACGAGAGATGTTAAAGTCATTCTGGAACACCGTGTATATACGTATACCTATATGTTTTCTGTCATGTTAACAATACATAGAATAAAAAAAAGACATTTTTTAAATTTTAAATATTCGAATATTTAAATATTTGAATATTCGAAATATTATACTAATTGTCACAACATCCGAAGAGCGTTTATATTTGACTTGAATCATGTTATCATGTTTTTAGGTGATAAAATAGAAAAAACTATCATAACTCAAATTACACAATTTCAACATAATATCGTGTTTTAGCCGTATTATAAAGTCTGTGAATAAGTTGTTTTAAATTTGAGAATTGTGACAATTGAAACAGATATACAAGTTATCTCGAGATTTTTCATTACGAAAGTGAATCTTACGAACTTCTGTTTTCTTCTTTCGCTGTAATTGACTCACTTTTATTCGATAATATCAATAACTGTGGTGATCAGAACGCAGAATATACTAATTAAGTTTCTGGATGGCAAAACAGCACTTTAAACTAATACAATAACAAAAGAAAAGGAAAAAAATAAATAAACTTTACTAAGAAAAAAGAGAGATGAAAAATGGCAAAAAGTTGATCGAAAAAAACTTAGATACCTATAAATTATTTGATCCTGAATAACAATTATATTCTCTTCCCGATATTTTGCTGTTGTCTTGACGTTATTCGTCGAGTCATTTAAGCTATCGTTTGCTATCAACTAGACGTTGATAAAACAAAACTATTTTTCTTCGATCTGTGATGAAATTGGACACAGGCTGACTTTTGGACAAAGTGTTATCTGTTTATTCGACGACGCACAAGAAAAACAGTAAAAAGAAAACGCATGTTTAAACAATCTTTCTAACATTTAAGATCAAACTAAAAACATAAAAATGCAGTTTATTGCTCGAAGTTAAAATTCGTTGTTATTCGAGTTCTTTTTTTTTCTTATACTCTTTTGAATCAAATGAGATTCAAGTATTTTTTCTTGAATACTATCAGTAGTATTTCACTTGAGCAATTTATTGGAACTCGACGATCTCGCCGATGAAAACGAATAATTGATTTACGGAATGATCTTCTGACAGGTGTCTTTATCAGACCTTTTTCGAGCGTCTGGGCACAACCGCAGTTCTTAATATTTCGCGTCGATCATCCTTTCCTGGCAATTATAAACACAACAACGTCGCGTTGCTTTTAACAAAGATTCTAGGTAGTAATAATGTATTTATATTTTGCGCGTAATATAGAAATAAATACGTAAGAGATATATAAAATATTTTATTTAATTTTTAATATTAAGAAGAGAGAGTCTAACTTGGAGTTTGAAATTAGAATTTTTGTAATAAAGAGACAGTTGTTTTACATCCTGTAATGTGGCTCCTATTAGCTGTATCTTGATATTATCAAGCTTTTTTTGTTATTATTAAGCTTATTTATCGATTAAGAAATCTTTTTTCTTTATAAAGAATAAGTTTGTGTCCTTTTTATAATTTATACAAATTTTTTTATATATCTAATTCAGCAATATAAGATAGTAGTATTTTTTAATGATTTTTTTCTATAAGAGAAATATGGTTTTTATTGATTATCTTGATGTTCACTTTCTCTTATTTTTATAGCTTTATTAAATTTTTCTATGAAAAACTTTTTATGAAAAACTTTTGCAAGTGATGTTTTTGTCTTTGTTATTATATTTCTTAGTTTTCTTTGTCGTCTGATTTTTTATTCATAGTGCAACACGAAAATTTGAAGTGCATTTAACTTGGTTCTTCCACACACAAGTAATTATTTTCATTAATGATCAAAGATTTTTATAACGTTTTTCTATGATTTAAGAGAAGATACATATCTGTAATGAAGTTTAGATGGCAAGATAAAATTTATTAATATTTATCACCAAGTGTTTTTTCTTCTTTATAAATTTTACATTTTATTTTTCTATTTTATACACATATAGAAGTTAAATTTATAACGCAAAATGTAACTCGCAGAAATTTTTTCGAGAATAATGACTTAAAATATATGTAAAACATCGTCTCTTTGAATCGACTTTAAAGCACTTTGACGCTTACTAGCCATTCTTTGAATCTTAACACAAAACCATTACAAGATCGGATTTGGTATTTCTCTGGTAGGCATCAGCAACCGAAGATTTCTACCTGATTTCGTGAACTTCGATGCGAACAAGCCGTTTTCGTTTGTAGTGCAAGCTTCAAGCAGTCTCGAACTATTCCGAGGCCAAGTGCATGACCCAAGAAGTTAACAAGACGTTGACACACACGTGTGAACACACGTAAAATGCGGTAGCGGCTAAAAACGATCTGTAAGACTTGCCTATTACTCTGCTTAAACACTTTTTTTTTTTTTTTGTTTTTTGGTTCACTCTGTCCTTCTCTTCGCTCAATAATATTTCATCACATGCAATCGCACTTGACGTAATTTCTTCCACAAACAATCGGTTGTCTTGCAAGCTCTTATATGGTAATATGGTTATCACTGAACGACCTATCTCATCCAATGATGGAATATTAACAAAGCAAAAGATTTCTCAGAAACTCGATGCAACTCGAGTAGCGAGTATGAGAATGATAAGACGAAAATTGAAGAAGAAAGATACGTTCTTGCAGAAAAAGAGAAAGGATGATTTTACACACATTTAGCCTGCAAAGCATACATTCGTGCGATGTCAAGATAGGAGCATTGAGTATATCAAGTTAATGCGACATCTGATTACTGATATTTTGTTCGCAGCTCTTCAATTCGTGCCACTTAGTGCACATTGGAAAGCTCCGTCGACACCAGAGTTCAAAATAAATCGACCGTTTTATTATTACATTCGTTTTAACAAGAAAACATCCTTGTTCGAGGGTTATGTGAACATTTCAAAAGTGTATTAGTTAGTTAACTTTTACATGTATGAAAAAAAAAAAAAAAAAACACTTTTCGAGTTTAACTAAAATTTTAGTCTTCGGGACGCATTTTTTGTGTAATATTTATTAGCGGTAAAAATAATATAAACAAAAATCATAAGAATATATAAAATAAAACATTCTATAAACATGTCAAACTGTCTTTGTGTTTTATTTGTTTTATTTAATTTAAGCTAAAATTAAATACAGTTTTATTGTATATATTTGATACATTTTGATCTCGTTACAATAATGTGACTTTAAATCTCAAATTCTTAACATTTGTATATAATATAATCGTTAAATATCTTACATGTATTGTGTTTTTTATTCTGCTACATATTATTTGATAGAGTAATCTGTAAACGACGAAAAAACTATATTATTTACAATATAATATAGATGAAACCTATGTTTTTTTAAATGAGAGAAAAATTCTAGTAAGCAAATAATAAGAATCTAAAGATAGTTTTCGGATTTGAATCGCGTTAATGTTATTTTTAGTTTCGTAAACTAAAAATAACACTAACGCCGTTCAAACTCGAAAATCGTCTTCCGATATTAATGCAACACACACCGCGGAAGCGTCAATAACGATATATTTTCTTCTATTTTGCTTACAGTTTTAGAATTAATCTCTGAGAGCAAAATCTATTCATTCAAAATCAAGGAATCATTTATCTTTGACATAATTCGTTTTATTATTATGTTTATTATCACACACAAGAAAGGAGTTTGCTCGTATATTTATTTATCTATCATATATAAATATCCTAATAAATATTAACTCCGTAAAATTTTCGCCTGTATTAAGCTTTATAAGGATCATGTTTATATCACTCGCTCATATTATCATATTATCACATTTTATACCACCTATAAATAAACTGAAAAAATCTAAAACATTGCGATATGCTAATTATTCTTAAAGAATTGTGCTCGTTGAAAATTACATGAATAGTGAAGGCAAATATGAGCAATATACAGGATTTCCGTGTATGAGTAAATTTATTTTGTTTAAAATGAATATTATAGACGTTTCGATCCCGACCATCTGTATCAAGGAATTTTGTATTTTGCCAGCTGAAATTATGGCCAGTGTCTAATCTATGTTCTGTGATTACAGATATGTTGTCCACATTCCTATTAATTTGATTTTTATGTTCCGTGATTCTCTAGTTGTTAATTTTCTTTTAGTTTGCCCCACGTAAGTTGCATTACAATTGTCACACTCCAACCGATAAACCACCATCTTTCTTTTGATCACTTGTCAATGGGTTCTTTAATACTTTAATAAATTTGTTTAATTTGTTTGAATTTTGGTATGACAATGAGAAGCCATTTTTATTAAAATAATATAATCGAAATTGTTCGGATTCGAAACGTCTTTAATATTCATTTCAAACAAAATAAATTTACTCATACACGGAAATTCTATATATTGCTCGTATTTGTCTTCACTATTCATACTAATTATTCTTCTTTTGAAAACTTCATATATCACACTGTTCGGTAGAGGGGGTCGATTCTATATCCATGCAATATAGTGAAAATTACAAAAGTGAGTGAAACAAATTTACTAGTTGTTGACTAATAAGATCACAGATATTTTAGTAAATTCGCTCACTTTTGTAATTTTCACTAAATTGTCTAATACAGAAATCGACCCCGAGGAAACGACACTAACAAAATGTATTTATGTTCTCACAGAAGAGAGATTTCATTAAAATAATTTCTCAAAAGTTAGCCAGACAATTGCAAAGTAGCTAACAATCTATATATTATATTTGCAGGTATACAAATTGTTCCCGCTAGTTTCCCGCTAAGACCGCCAGAGTTTCACATAAACCGACCTTTCTATTATCACATAAAATACGCCTTGTCAAATGTGGCTTTGTTCAACGGCCATGTGATCGAACCGAAAATCTAGACTGTCTGATAAGAAAATACCGAGTAAAACGAGATTTGTCGAAGTCCGACTTGATTTATTCATATCGTGTGTGAATCTAATTTTCTTTTTGTCGAATTTAATTTTGAGATTTTAATGCAATGTAATAATTGTAAAAATTGATTGTCACTTTTTTTGTTATTGACGAAAAGAATAATAATAAATATTGTGCGTAATAAACGCTGTAAATAAACTGTTCTTAATAAATTTGATATGATAATCAGTTTTAAGTTTCAATACAATCCGAGTGTCACATATAATTAGTTACTTAGTTTTATTACATAGATACTAATCGTACGTATACAATATGGACGCCAATAAGCAATACAGTGTCAACCCCCAAAAACTGAAATATTGAGATATTTATGTAGTATGCTTCTTTAGCTATCAAAGAAT
>QVOB01008833.1:0-14516 GCA_014839585.1 Pseudomyrmex concolor | reverse complement strand
GTATATTATACAGCCATGACATACTTTCTATATTTACGTTATATTTTCTTTTTTGTCATTGTTATATATATTACATTTAACTTCTATTTATAATTCATATACCTAATATTTTCTCTATTGTGCCAAGCCCTGGAAAGTCTAACCTTTTTTTTTCGTGGTGGGAAATCCTTTATGGATACCCTGACTCCGAAAGAGAGTCAGGGTTATGTGAGACTCCTTTCTCCAGCCCGCAAGGTGGAGAAGGTCTATCCACTAAAACCTACCATGATGTGTCACTACCCTGTTCTCAAGAGGGAGGGACCCGGGATCTCTGTTCTAGAAAGCGCGCGGGCTCCTTCCCTTGAGCCTAATGACTGCTACTCGGAGGAAGAGAGACTCAGAGCCCCTCTCTCTCTAGCTGTTGCGCCTTTTGGCGACACCACGGGACACACACCGCGGTGTCGCCTCATCTCTGCCGCGTGCAGGACAGGTCAGGACCCCCACACTGGCCTGTCACGCGGTGGTTACATATTTAACCGCCCGGAGTGGACGGTACCACTCGGGAAACCTGCCGCCGCGTTATTTTTCCTTCCATTTCCGAGGAATTCCCCGCCGGGGCGATGAGCTAACGACAGGGCCGGCCCTGCCAACACTCACCACCCCGTCCCCGCTCCCTTTCCACCTTGTGAGGTTTCAAGGGAGGGGGACTAACGCTACCACAGTTGCGGGGGACCTGGGCCCCGTGGGCGCGCGCGGGCAGTGGGCGCCCTGCAACCCGCTCGCACGCGCCCCCGAAGTCCCCCTTGAGGGATTGGGGCCCTTTCCCTCTCGCGCTCCTCGGTCTCCTTCTGCTCCATCACCGTGGAGCAGAAGGAGACCACCGCGCCACACTTATCCTCATCCCCGGAGGCCAACGCCTTCAGAAGGCCCTCCAGGGAAAGATCTCCGTCGATTTTGGCGGCCAGCTCGCAGCGCTCTTGAGCCCACCGTGGACACTCTTCCACGGTGTGCTCCACCGAGTCGCTGGCCGCCCCGCACTGGTGACATTATGTCGTCGACTCCTTCCCGATGCGCCGCAGGTACTCACCGAAGCAACCATGCCCGGTGAGCACTTAAGTCACCCTGTAGGTGAGGCGTCCGACCCCGAAACCCAACCACGCCTCAAGATGGGGTCGGACGACCGCAACGACTTCCTGGACCGCCGCGTGCGGCTCGTCCAGGTGCTGCTCCCAGTCGAGGAGCAGCTGTCGTTGGGCCTGACGCTTCGAGTCAGCGAGGGCCTCCCGCAGCTCATTCTCGCCCGCTGCGACGCCCTCTTGGAGTAACTCGACTCGACGAGAATACCGCGCCGAGTACATCCTCGCCAGGAGGGCTAAGGGAGGTACCCCCGCCAGCACGCCCGCCGTCTCCGTGGCCACGTCGCAAAAGCCGCAGATAACCTGGAGAGCAATCACCCTTTGGGCGGGGCGGAGCGCACCAAACTGGTTCCGCACCCCTGCCTCCGCTGCGACTTCCGCCCAAAGCGGTGACCCGTAGAGGGCCACCGCGTGGACCACGTTCACGAACAAACGGCGGGCTTTCTGCTTTGGGCCCCCGAGATTCGAAAGCAGTCAGGCCAACGAATTGGCCACCTTCCGAACTCGAGGAGCCAAACGCGCAAAGTGTGTCCCGAAGCGCCACCTCGGGTCGAGGTGCAAACCTAGGTACTTGATGGTCGTGCCCACCTCGACCCGTGCCTCACCTACGCGGAGACTGGAGTCTTCATCTTCGGGCCGATCACGACAGGGGTCACGGAACCACATGGCTTCCGTCTTGTGAACGGCCACTTTTAGACCTAGTCTCTCTATGCGGCCGACGACACAATTAGTGCCGACCTCTGCCAATCGCCTTGTCTCCAGTCTTTACCTACGGCCACAACGAGTGTCATCCGCATAGCAGATGACACTCAGACCGTAGGGAAGAACGGCCTGGATCACCACGTTGTACTCGAGGTCCCACAGCAGAGGGCCCAGCACAGACTCCTGCGGGACCCCGCGGTACATCTCCCTGCTGTGTGGCAATCCGTACCGGCCGATGTACCGGATATTCTTGTCACGAAAATAGTCTCCGAGGATTCTTCCCAGATAGGGTGGGACCCTGATGATTAAGGGCCCACCCAATACTATCCCAGGGGAGGGAGTTGAACGCGTTGGAGATATCCAAGGATATCGCCAACGCTTTCCCCCTCTGCCTGACCGACGCATCCGGACTTTAGCCGAGCTACGGCATCTACCGTAGACCGGAAACCGTACTGGCAGTCGGCCAGGTCGGGTCCTATCCGCGACAGGTGCTCGACGAGACGAGCGGCGATGATGCGTTCAAGCAGCTTACCTGTCTCGTCGAGCAAACAAATCGGCCGATACGCGGACGGTGAGTCCGCAGGCCGTCCTCCTTTGCGGAGGAGAACAAGGTTGGCTTGTTTCCATTCTGGGGGGAACCAGCCTGACCTCAGGCAGCCTGTAAAGATCTGCCTGAGGCGGTCTCCCAGGGGGGCCCTGTCCAAAGGCAAAGCCCAGCACTCTTCCGGGCACGCCGTCGGGACCGGGAGCAGTGTTCTTCCGCGTCATCCGACGAACGGCCCGGCGGAACTCCTCCTCTGTGACCTCCTACCCGTTGGACCAGTCTACAAGCTGGTTCAACTCTGGCTTCCGAGAGAGCCACTTATCCCGCCCGTCTGGGAACAGGACACGACCCTCTCGAGAAGCTGAGGGTCGAGACTCTCGGTGCAAGGGCGTCCACAGCTACAACTTTTTCATTACGAGTTTGTACGGACGCTCCCCACGGATCGGCATCGAGAGTCTCGAGGAGCTTCGACCACGCTTGAGACTTTGTTTTGATGGCCGTACGCAGGGCTTTGCGTGCTGCGCGGTAGCCCTCGTACGTCATCGCTGCTCTGGCCGCCGCGTCGCCATCACCACGGTTGACTCGGCGACGGGCGTGGGTGTACCGGTGTCTAGCTCGGACGCACTCTGTCCGAAGACCGGCGATTTCATCCGACCACCAGTACATCGACCTCCGATTCGGCGGCCCACGGGAACGCGGCATCGCGGTGTCGCATATGTTGACCAACGCTTCCCAGAACCACCGAAGCACCGCCCGGAGGTCACGCGGCTCGGCCGGTGGATCGAGCCAAGCCGCGACCTGAGCAGCAGCGAACAGGAACCCTGGGTCCAGTTTCCTCAGAACCCACCCCTGGGACGGGGGACCTTCTTTCGCTCGTCTACGACCCCGGAGGCGATCAGGGAGCACAGAGACCCTCATGGTGATGTACCTATGATCTGAGAGGGTCTCCATGTCGTCCCTGACTCGCCATTCGGACAACGCGCGCGGCCGACGGGGAAGCGAGGGTCACATCTACGATGGACCCCCCGTCGCGCAGAACGTGTGTTGCGACCCCTCATTGAGTACAACGAGGTCGCAGGCCGCCGCGCACTCTTCGAGTGCCCTTCCTCTGTCGTCGGTTCTGGGGGATTCCCAGGTGACTGACTTGGCGTTGAAGTCCCCCAGAACCAGTACCGGACGAGCACGGTGTCGCCTCACGACAAAGCCGAGTTCGTCCAGGTACGCCTTAAACTCCTGGAAAGGCCTCGTGGGCGAAAAATACCCCTCGACTATGACCAGATCCCCTCATTCTACGGCTAGGAACCCCCTGCCCTTCTCCAAAGGGGAGAAGACAGTGGATTCTCACCGTGTACCCCACCTAAAGTAGATCGCGACTGAGCCGTCCTCGGATCCCGCCCACGACGGGTGGTCGGGGACGTTGTAGGGCTCGGCCGCGACCGCCAAAACCTCATCCAGCTCCGCGAGGCTTTGGATCAACAGATCCTGCGCTTCGCGGGCGTGGTTGAGATTCGTTTGGAGGAAGAGAGAGCCTATGCTGTTGGTGGCTCCTCCACCTCCATATCCTCCTCCCGGGCACTACTTTCGGGAGACTGGCTTGCCCCCCGCGCTGCCGCCGGCGGTGTTGCACTCGCTGGTGGCGCGGCAGCTTCGACTTCCGTGGAGGTGAGCTCCTTCTGGGGTCCACCTCTCGTGACCTTTTGTGCCTTCTTTTTCCCCCTTTGGAGATTGGAGCACAGGCCTGGCCACCTAGTCGGTGGGCTGAGGGCCGACTGAGATCCGCGCACAGCGGGCACTTAGTCCGTTACCTTGTGACCTTGGTCACCACATCGGTAACACCGGCCCCTTCTGTCCTCCTCCGGCGCGGTGTATGTGCATTATTTAGCAACAACATGTCCGCGCCGAAGACATCGGTGGAATTGCAGAGGCCGGCGTTCCAAGATCTCCACCGGCGCCCGCACCCAGTTCACACTTATGGATCTAGCGTCCGCAACCTTTTTTGCCGCGGCAACGGGACACCGGACCCAAGCCGTGAAGAGACCGTTGGGAGAAGCGCGAGCTCGGCCGACCTTTACGTCGGTCGACCGACAACCCCCAACGGCCACCACAGCTTCCCTCACTTCTTCCGGGGAGATTGAGTCGTCAAGACCCTTGACCCGTAGGTCACAAGTCTTGACGGGTCGGACGACTCGTACCCCCGCGTATTTTTCTACGGCTGCCATAGCGGTGCAAAGCCTGTTAGCCGCGGCCTCCTTGTCCTCACCGGAGACAGCGAGGGGACCGTTAGTTTGGGTCAGACACCATCTTCTCTACTCCTTTACGTGTGCCCAGGGATGGACGGGAGAGCCGATGATGCAGTTGTTCCCAAAAGATGGAGAGTTGGGAACGCATCATATCTATCAGCCGGCCTTCCAGTTGTTTAAGATCCCTTGGATCGTGTGCGGCCTTTTCCGAAGAGGACGGAGAGTCCGCTCCAGGGGCGTTGCTTCCATCTCTTCGTCGCAGTCGGGGTTCTCATGGCCCGTTCCTCGAACAGGAGACGGGCTTGCTTCGCGGAGCTGTTCCGCCTTCCGAGAGGAAAGTTGCCCGGATGTCCCCGGTTTCTGCGACAGTGCGGGCGCTGGCAGGGGCTGGGACGTCTCTTGCTCGACCGCTCTGCGCCACCTGTCCTTCTGGAACCGCTCGGTGATCTGTGCGGAAGTGTGGGACGCGAGCTCTTTGCGGAGGTCCGCAAGATCTTCATGCAACGCGTCCATGTCCCGCTTCAGCGCGGCATTCTCGCGGACAACACTGTCCATCTTTCCCTGGACAGTGTTCTTGTCATTCCGCAAGGAGGAGACTCGTCTCGCGAAGCTCGGTAAGCTCCTCGCGCATCCGCTTGGAGCGACTCAAGACGCCGAGTCTCTTCTCCAGCGTCCATCCGCCAAGCCAAGATGCGCACAGCCTTGTCCAGGCCGGTTGCTGCCTCTTTGAAATAGCGGATGAAAGTGCCCTTGAGGCGCTTAGACTTTATGGCAAGCTGCCGGACACTTTCCGCCATTTTGGTGGCCTGTTTGACCACTTGGGACGTTGGCATGTCCCTTGAGATGAGTACAGGCGTCTGAGTGCTGTCACCTTCCGCCCGATCAAGGGATGAGGACTGACTGGGGGGAGCTGACCGCATGGTTACGCGAATCGCATTAATGTCCTCCTCCAGCTCTTTATCCGCCTGTAGCTACATCTCCCTCTCCATTTGCTCTTGGAGCTCTCGCCGGGCTTTGCGTAAACCAACATATTTCCCGCTCCTCACGTTCGTACGTTGTTCCACAGATTCTCCAGCTTTAGCCGAAGTCTGCGTGGATCTGCCGCGCTTCCTCTTGTTGTCCCCCAGGATGTTATCTCTCTCGGCGGGGAGAGGGGAGGATTTGGAGGCTGTGCCTCATGTTGGGCTCTACCCTTGATATTAAGGGACACGAGTTCCAACTCCATCTCGGAGTCCGTGTCTTGAGGCAGAGGAGCGTGTATCGCCTCGTCAGGAGTGGCCTCGCGGTGTACTGTTGAAGGCCCCGGTCGAGGTTCGCACTGTGAAGAGGCGAGGTGTTGTTTGCCTCTACTAAGCTCCTCTCCGTCTGAATCGTCCGAGCTCCACAGCTTCCCGCATGGGCGGTTCGTGCGGGAGCAGTTCCCCACGATGGGCTCTGCGTCGATACTTCGACAGACGGGCGACAGGGGAGTCACTCTTCTCATCATCTGGCGCATTCGCGCCAGTTACATTCATCGCAGGCGTAGTATTCTGCGCCGCCCCTGCGGGGCAAGCGACGCAGAGCCCATCGTGGGATGACGACCCACGGTTGACTGAGACGATATCACCCGAGTGCCGGCCGCTGGGAGTCCGACTCCCCTGCGGCGGTAAACAACTCTCCTTATTATGCGACATTTCCATGCTGTTAATAAGGTTGGTTTTATATCGATGTGTCCTTCATCTAGGTCAGTTGCCGTAACCGGACTTCTTAGTTCAGGAGCTCACCGAGGGCCTGTCCGGCAAGGGAGGCCCTGCCAGGAACCGAAGTTCCCGCCGGCATAGCCCCTCGGATCATAGCTTCCCTAAGCCCGGGCACCGCGACAAGGTGGGAAAAAACGCCCGGGGTGACACGTAAACTTTTTTTTTATATGGGGGAAACCTTTTATAGGTACCCTGACCTGACTTTAGGGGGGTCAGGGTTATGTGGGACTCCCTTCCTCTAGCCATGACGGCTAGGGGAGGTATACCCACTAAAACTTGCCATGGTGTGTCCACTCTGCCAATAATAGGGAGAGATCCGGGAAGTCCTGTACGAGGATGCACGCGGATCTCTCCCTGGGGCACGAAACCTAGAGAGAACGAGTGTTCTCTCTCTCGCGCACACAGGCGCTTCGTACGCCCAAACTTGGTGACGCTGCGGGACACACACCGCAACGTCACCCCTATCTCGGACCGCGTGCAGGACGAGCTGGAGCCTCCACTCCGACTCCTCACGATCCTGCGGCGGCTTAAACAACAACCCTCCCGAAAGTGGACGGTACCACCACGGGGACTAACGGCCGCCGCATACTCCTTCCTCTGCGCTCCTCTCACAAGCGCGTCTCTACCAGGTTGGTGGGCGCACCGCCTCGGTCCGCTTCTCCCCCTCCCCGAGGGGAGAGGGGGGAGCTGACACTTTACGGATTGTCGCGATCCCGAGGACGAGCACGAGGGCCCCGCCACCCGCTCGCGCACGCCCCCGAGCTGTCCCCAGTGGGAAAGGAAGTCTTTCCCTCTGTCTTTCTGTGGCCTTCTTCCACTCCATTACAATGGAGCAGAAAGAGACGACAGTCTCCCACTCTTCCGCTTCCCTGGAGGATAAAGCCCGTAACAGGCCCTCCAGGGAGAGGTCTTCACCTATTTTGGCGACCAGTTTTTGGCGCTCTGGAGCCCACTGTGGGCACTCCTCCACAGTGTGCTCGACCGAGTCACTGGCCGCTCTACACTTGTGGCACTGCGTCGTTGGCTCGCTCTCTATGCGACACAGGTACTCACCGAAGCAGCCATGCCCGGTAAGCACCTGCGTCACGCGGTACGTGAGGCGTCCGACCCCGTTGTCCAATCACACCTCCAGGTAGGGCCGGATAACCCGGACGACTTCTTGAGCGTCCACGTGTGGCTCGCTCAGGAGCTGCTCCCAGCTGAGGAGCAATTGTCGCCGGGCTTGGCGCTCCGACTCGGCGAGGACCTCCTGCAGAGCAACCTCTTCCAAACCCTTCCGCTGGAGTTCGACCCGGCGAGAGTATCTCGCCGAGTACATGTCAGCAAGGAGGGCCAAAGGAGGCCCGCAAGCACGCCTGCCGTCTCCGTGGCTACAGTGCAGTAGCTGCATATCACGCGGAGGGCAGCCATCCTTTGAGAGGCGCGGAGCTGAGCAAATTTGCTCCGCGCTCCTGCCCTCGCGGCGGCCTCCGCCCACAGTGGTGCCCTATAGAGGGCCACCGAGTGGACCACACTGGCGTAGAGACGACGAACCCCAAACTTCGGGCCCCCGAGATTCGGCTGAATGCGCGCTAGCGCATTGGCTACCTTCCGAACTCGGGGAGCGTGACACGTGAACCTTTTTTTCGAGGGGAAATGCTTTATGCACCGCCTCCCGGGGAGGAGACGAGGATATGTGGAACTCCCTCCGAGGGAGGAGCGCTCCCAGGGAGGATTACCCACTAAAACCCCTCGATGGCCAACATCGAGGCAGAGGGGGAAGCCCCTGGAAAGCCGGAGGCTATTACCTCACGGGACCACCCCCAGTGCCTCCAAGCCCGTGTACTGGGCTAACACCGTAGGTCGAGCCTGAGCTCGCTGTGGCGGAGGGAGGAGCCATAGCCTCTTTCCGCCGCCGGTGGGGTTACGTGCTATGAGAGATAAGAGTTTCCGTTCTCACCCGTGTAACCCCGGCCTCAAATCTCCAGATGGGGAGACGCCTCCCTAAAACAAAATGGAACTCTCGCACCGCCCAGCCCGGAGGCTGGGCGAGCGGACGTTACCCCCCCAGAGGTTAAGGCCTCCGTTGGCCGGAAGGACTTGGGTCCTTCGAGGACCGGGGGCTTAGCCGCGGTTTCTTGGGCTGAGGATTACCCAGCAAGGCAGCGAGGCACTTCTCGCCCGCTGGGACTTAGTTCCCAGCACTTTCGCCTTACTGGCGGTCGCCGCTCCCGGTGCTATCCTCGGAGCAGAAGGCACCGAGGGGCCAGGAGCAGCCGCGCCCGTTGTCCACTTGGGCACTTCCGGTGCCTCGAGCGACACCGGCGGCTCGTCCACCGATACTTCCATCGGGGCGTCTCCCCTTCCCAACTGCTGGTGCAGTGGCCGGAGTAGGCTGGCCGGCAGGGGTGGAAGGTTCCGGAACGTCACTGGAACTGGGAGGTGGAGGGCGAGCCTCCGTCTCAGGGGGCGGCTTCTTGCCAGGGACCGAAGGGGCCGAGCAAGCCGGTCCTCTCAGGCGGTGTCCAGCTGGGCGACCGAGGTCCGCACACAGCGGGCACCTCGGCTCCTTGGCCCGACACGTTCCGGCACAGTGGCCGGGATCGTAGCAGCGGTAGCACCTACCGCTGCGGTCTACCTCTGAGGGGCACAGCCGCTGGACGTGCCCGGCGTGCAGGCAGCGGATGCATTGCAGGAGTCTAAGCGGCACGGCTTTAACGGAGGCAATCGCCCAGCCCACTGGAACGCGGCCAGCACGGGTTAGCCGCTTCACCTCTGCCACCGAGCACTGTGCCCAGCAGGCGCAGGCCCCCGACGGCGACGTCCGGGTCGGACCGACTCGGACGTCGCGCTCGCGGCAGCCCCCCAGCACTGGCTAGGGCTGCCTCCAACTCCTGCTGGGTGACAGAGTCGTCGAACCCTGCCACCCGGACAGCTCCCACCTTGGCGGGCCGTCCAACCTTCACGCCAAAGTTTGCGGCCCCGATAACCTCCTTCATGCGGGAGGCAAGGGCGTCCGTCTTGGCGTTCCTCTCGTCGCCGGAGACTTGGAGCATCATGCCCCCGGCGACGGTCTTCCTTACACGGATCCCCGCGATTCCTAGCTCCTTGATATCAATCGCGGCTCGGCACTGCCGCATGACCGCGGCGTACAACGCTTCCTCTCTCTCCGCCACGAGGATGATCGCCGCGGTCGTCGGGACTCGCGGGGTCCGCTTTCGTGCGCTCACCTGGGTTGCCCCCAGGGACCGACGTGGGAGCACTTGGGGGAGGCCGCGCTGTGGCTTTGGCCGAAGCCTTGGCCGCCCGCTTGGCCTTCCTTTTCACCACTGTGGCCCACGTGCCACCTGCGGCCGGTCGCACAGGCTGAGCCGTCTGCTCAGCCGGCCGGGCCGGACGCGGCTGACTCCGCGAGGCGGAACGAGAAGAGGAGGGAGCCTTACCTCTCCTACCCCCTCTGCCGCCAGCAGCCCGCGTCGCCTTCTTCGTGGGAGGAGGGGGTGGTCCATCCAGCGCCCGCCAACTTACGCTCAATGAGCGCTTCCACCATCCCGAGGAAATCTTCGGGAAGACCTACCCCCGCAGGAGGTGGCGGAGACGGCGGAGGCATGCGGGCCTTGGCTCGCAGGGCCTCCATCTCCGCCCTCAACTTTTGTGTTTCCGCTCGCAACTCCCGGTTTTCCAGATGGAGTCTAGAGGGAGCCGGAGCGGAACAGTATCGCGGGTCACCCCGAAGGCGCCCATCCAGCGTCTCCAGGATGATTATGGGTCGCGTCCCGAAGGGCCTTCACGGAAGTGACACGTGAACTTTTTTGTTTTTTTTAATTTTTGTATTGCTGTTCTGTCACCGGGGTTGTAAAACGACCCCGTCATCGAGACGGGCCCTGGAGCTCTGCTTCAGTAGCGGGATCCCTTAAGCCTGGTGTTCGGGCCTTACTGTTCTTAGCCGGGGTCGTGGAAACTCACCCGGCAGGCTAGGTGGAGGGCTGGTGGGTATACGCACTCCTGCACCCCTCCTCAACACCCAGATCGGTCACTTGGGAGGTTGATGGTCGCCTCCCAGGCAGGCTAGGCCGGGGGCTGGTGGTCGCCCCCTTTCGCCTAACGGCACTATTCCCAGCGGATCAAGGATCCTTACAAAGGAATCCTGACACGGGCAAAAACTCGCGACGGGGGAAAGTTCGTCTACCGCGGCGATGCCCCGTCGCGCACTCCGGGGAAGATGGTCGCCCCGGAGGACTTCTACACCCCAACCAGGGGTGACTACGTTTTACGTGGGGGACGGGGCGCCCGCTGCGGCAGCGGAACTGGCCCCTCCCACTCTCCAGCACCTGGTGGTGTACCCGCAGTCGGGAGGAAACTCACCGGCAGGGACGCGCCAAGTCGCACTTTTTTTGTGCCTCCCTGGGGCATCTCAGGTTCCTCGTTTGAGGCCCTCTTCGGGGGAGGTACAGGCCCGGTCGGCGCTGGCGACGCGGGCTCCTCCTCGACGTCCATGGGGACTACTGGGGACCGTTCGCCGACCGCAGAGGTCTCGACAACCCTGCTGCACTGAGGGAGTGCAGGCGGGGGCAAAGCCATCTCACGCCTAACACCGCGAACTAAAGATGGGAGGTACCTGCGGCCTCCCATTCTATGGTTCGCCCTAACACCCCGGCCCACACAAAGGGGTCAACAGGAGGCGGATGTGCAGACCTTGTTGACCGACGTCACCGCACCGATAACATTGGCCCGGACGAGCGGGCTCCTCTCGGCACAGATGCCCAAAGCCGAAGCACCTGTGACACTGAACGGTCCAGGAGCGCAGTGCGTCCAACGGCGCCGTCATCCATCCGACGTGGATCTTACCTGCAACCACCACCTGTCGGGCGGCTCGGAAGGGCAACCGCGCCCACAAGGTGCCGAGACCGAACGGGATGGGGCGAAGGGTTTCCACCCGCACTTCAACGTCCGCGCAACCCCCAGCCTTGGCTAAGGACTGGGCCACCTCTTCGGGTGGCAGGAAGGCCTCGCACGCGGACCTCCGCGTACTTGACGGGGCGCCCCATCACCACCCTTGACCGTTCCGCGAACAACTCGCGGAGTCGGGTGGCCAAAGCATCCGCTTTGGGCGCACCACCTGCGCCGGGGATCTCCAACAGGAGAGCCCCGGACGCTGCCACACGTGGGCGGACCTCCTCGATGCCGAGGTCGCGGACATCGAAGGTTCGACGAGCCTCGACAAACAGCGCAAGCGAGGTGACCTCTTCACCCGCAGTGACTCCCAGCGAAACCGCCGCTCTCGGCGGGACTCGGCCGAGAACGGACAGCTTCGTCTTCCTACGTCCAGCCGTCGCTGGGAGTTTGGAGATTGTGAGTCCTCCCTGAACCCGACTCCCAGCGCCGCCCTCCGAAATCCCCCGCGCCCCGCGCGGAGGGGGGAAGGCACTCGGGAGAGTGAAACGGCACCCGTGACTGCGTCCTTGCGCTTGGCACGGCGCCCCACAACTTGCGCCCAACTGTCCGCCGCCGGAGCAGACCGGACAGAGGCAGAAACCGCTGGGAGGCCGGAGCCCCGCAGCACTCCCCTCGCGAAACGTCGGGGCTGCGGTTTGGACACGACGGGAAATCTCTTGTTTCAAAAGGTGAGCAAGACTCCCCAGAAGCGCCTCCTGAAAAGCCGCCAGCCGCCCGTCGACCAAGGCGCTGACTATAGCCAAAAGGTCAGCCGTTTCACCTACCACGCAATCACCGCTCTCCGTCTGGGACGCCGCACTCGTTCGAGGGACTGCTGCCCCCGGATTTGAGGGCCCACTGCCTTCAGTCTGCACTGCTACGGTCCTGGTGGCAGGGTCCTTCTTCGGCGCCGGCAATGCTGGCGGAGGCAACGCCGGCGTCTGTGTGGAGGTTGCAAAAACAGGCTTCCGGACGTCTCGCAACTCCTGCTGAAGTCCAGCCACCTGGATCTTCAGCTCGTCCCGCTCGGAGCACACCAAGTCGTGGTCATCCTCAAGTGCGTGATACCGCGCCCGGGTTAGCGACTCCACTTCCTCGAGAAGCGCGCGAATCACCCGCTCAGACCGCCGAAACTCGCGAAGTGTTTCGCGGAGTGACTCGCAGATGTGGATCATGGCGGACTTCATGTCCTCGCCGAGTTGCACCCAAATGGTGTCCCAATCGTCGTCCGGTTCAGCCGGAAACTCCTCAAGTACATCACTGAGGAGCTCCATACCCTGCGTCATATCGCGCACTAGCTTCGTGACGTGGGAGGAGGCGACTCAAGAACCACCTCAGAAGCGCTGGAAGTCCCTCCAACGCTGTCCCGTCCGGCGTTGGGTACCGCACCCGCGGTCTCCGCCGGCCGCGAAACGCGCCCTGTGTCCGACGCCGAAGCGTCCACCTGCACCAACTTTACGGTCGCCTGCGGAAGGGAAGTCCTAGTGGGCAAAGCTGTCCCACCAGCACCCGGTGGAGGCGATGTATCCATGGGTTCCTCCCGCAGAGCCCAAAACCTATTGTGGCCGGACGCCGGCCTTTTCTGAGACGCGCACGCAGAACGGCCTCCGGAAAACTCCGAGGAATTGCCCACGGGCGCCTTCGCAGGCACAGTTTCTGCCGCGCTCCCTGCGGTGCAGGAAGCAGTTGGCCCATAACTCGATGACGACATGGGGGTCCCTGGGACAACAGTCCTCCCACGCCGGCCACTGGGGGTCCGAATCCCCTGTCGCGGTAAACCAACTCGCTTCTTCTGACCTTTACCCATGGCGCTAAAAGATGGATGGTTTTCTGTCGGGGTTTTCTTTCCCTTCGGCGGCTCCCCCACCGGGGTAACGAACCAGCCCGCCCGTGGACACTCCTCTTAGTCTGGTGGGTCATGGAAGGCCTGTCCGGCAAGGGAAACTCTGCCAGGAACCGAAGTTCCCGCCGGCATAGCCCCTCCAATCATTCCCACACGCAATCCCGGGCCCCACGACAAGAGGGGAGCGCCCAAACGCGCCCGGGAAGTGACACGTGAACCTAACCTAACCTAACCTTTTTTTTTGTTTTAACGAGGGGAAATGCTTTATGCATTCTCCGCCTCCCATGGAAGAGACGGGGATATGTGAGACTCCCTCTAGTAGGGGGGATTCCCTTAAAAGAGGACCCACTAAAACCCCTTGATGGCCACCATCAAGGACTGTGGAGGGAGCCCCTGGGAAGCCCGAAGGCTATTTCCTCTCGGAGCCTCCCCATCGCCCCCGAGCCGCAAGCGGCTATCGCCCGGCAGGAGAGCGGGGCGCTTACTGTGACGAGAGGAGGAGCCATGACCTCCTCCCGTCACCAATGGAGTTACGTGCAGTGAGAAGTGAAAGTCCCCGCTCCCACCCCACGTGTAACCACGGCGTTAAACTCCCTTGAATGAGAGGACGCCGCCCTCTATTAGTAATTTCTCCGCCCCGACCAGGCGGAAGACTGAGCGAATTAGGGACTTCTCTGTCCCAAGGAGGCTGGATCCTTGGAGGACAAGGGGTCCCGGCCGAAGTTTTTTAGACGGGGGGCTTCTCAGCATAGCGGCGAGTGCGCTCTTTCCCCGCTGGAGCTTAGCTCCCCGTGCTTCCGTTTTCGACGGTTTCCTCGACGCAGAAGGCAGCGGACGCAGCAGAGACCGCCGCCGTCGTTCGCTGTGTGGCAGGTTGCGCCTCCGACACTGCCGGCGGTGCCGGCGGTTCTTCCGCCACCACCTCCATTGGGATTCTCGCCTCCCTTACCAGGCCAACGGTCTCAGCCGGTTGGTCCGCAGGTGGGGACTCCAGGGCTCCATCGGAACCGTGAGGGGGGAAGCGAGCTGACGCCCTCCCACGTGTCGCCTTCTTGGCGGGAACTGGAAGGGCCGAACAGGTTGGACTCCCCAGTCAGTGCGCAGCTGGGCGGCCGAGGGCCGCACAGAGCGGGCATCTCGGCTCCTTGGCCGTACAGTTCCTGGCGCGGTGGTCGAGATCGCCGCAGCGGTAACACCGACCACCGCGGTCCACCCCAGAAAAGCACAGCGTCTGGATGTGCCCAGCCTGCAGGCAGCGGTGGCACCGCATGGGCCTGGGCGGCAAAGCCTCGACGGACACAAGCGCCCAGCTCACCCGCGGCCGGTGCGAACCAGCCGCCTGGCCGCCGCCGCCGGGCATTGCATCCAGCAGGACCCTGACAGCGACGCCCGAATCTGGCCGAGTTGGACGTCACCCTC